>VUQR01036737.1:0-12324 GCA_015108515.1 Hemichromis elongatus
CCCCCGGCAGCCTACGTCTATTGCAGCATAACTAAGGGAGGATTCAGGGTCACCTGGTCCAGCCCTAACTATATGATTTGGCAAAAAGGAAAGTTTGAAGCCTAATCTTAAAAGTAGAGATAGTGTCTGTCTCCTGAATCCAAACTGAAGCTGGTTCCATAGAAGAGGGGCCTGAAAACTGAAGGCTCCGCCTCCCATTCTACTTTTAAATACTCTAGGAACAACAAGTAAGCCTGCAGTGTGAGAGCGAAGTGCTCTGATAGGGTGATATGGTATTACAAGGTCATTAAGATAAGATGGGGCCTGATTATTTAAGACCTTGTATGTGAGGAGCAGGATTTTTCAATTCTGGATTTAACAGGGAGCCAATGAAGAGAAGCCAATACAGGAGAAATCTGCTCTCTCTTTCTAGTCCCTGTCAGTACTCTGGCTGCAGCATTTTGGATTCATTGAAGGCTTTAATTCAGTGCTTTTATCTCATTTAAAACCTCTGTGGAGTTATGTCAGGGCTTTTTATTTTATCCATTGACTGACCAGTTCTGCCAGTCTTCATCAGAATGACCCAACAGCTACTGTGTTTCAGGTGGGAGGCTGCGGACCCCTCAGACAGGGTCTCTCAGTAGGCCTGTGGCATTCAAGTGGTAAGAGCTTGAAAAGAAGGTGACTGGACTTCTTTGACTTTTGATTAAAATTTAAAAGGTCCAGTTTTACATGTTCTGAGGTTCTTTTGAAGCTCTGGAGACTACCATGACCTGCCGGTGTCTGCTGATGAGAACATATGCAGACAGACCGTCTCGTCCAATAAAGACATGACATCACTGACATCACAGTAGAAGTTGTGCCTGGATCAGGATCAACCCACTGACCCCAAATACTTGTTGTCAAATCTTGTTTTAAATTTAAAAAAAAAAAATTATTTACTTTTTGTTTTTATTTGTTCTCTTGTATTTTAATTTTTTTTAAATCTATTCTAATCTCCTGTTTTATTGATAATTTTTCTCTTTGTAGGGTGACCTTGGGTTTTAGAAAGTCGCCCTCAAACAAAATGTATTTTTATTATTTTGACAGTCTTGTGTTCCATGTTTGGTGTGTTTAGTTCTTGCCCTTGTGTCAGCTGTGTTCCCCGTGTGTTTCCACTCCCCCCGTCCTCTGTCTCCCTTTGTTCATTGTCTGCTGACGCCCCGTGTCTCCACGCTTCCTGTGTTTCCAGGTTTCATGCATTTAGTTTTTTTCAGCTGAGGCTTTTGTAAGTTCTCGCTCTGTTTGTGTAATCGTTTATTTTGTTTGTTTTCTGTTCTGTCCCGCATCGTGTGCGTCAGCTTCTGGGTCCACACTTCTACACACGGCCACCCGGATGCGACGGCTCTGGGCCGTGCGGAGTCATCTCGCATCAGTGAAACGTGTTTAAGCCTGACGACCAGGTGGGACACCAAGAAGTACAAAAATATGACTCATCTTTGCAGAGTTGCAAAATTCTGCATGGAGCTTCTTGTATATCAACTGATAAGCTTTAAAGATAGTTTGCATTTGATCACCTTATCTGCAGTCTGTAGCAACAAGCCCAGACTACCGCGGCCCCCTGAGGTGGTTTTCAGTCTGAACGCTCACAGGTGTGGCCGTTAACTCGTTCTTATCGTGAAGATGAGAGAACCTGATTCCTGAGACCTAAAGGCAGAGATTGTTTTAGTATTTTACACTTCAGGGTTTTATTTTCCACTGAAAACCTGACGGTAACCTCACTCTGCCCTACTCGCTCTCTAATTACAGCGCTTGTACTGACATTTAGCTCAGTGTGTGCTTCAGCCCTCGAAAAGGCCGCGAGTCCACTTCACCTAAGCAGACGGTGTTTTTGTCATTGCACCTGCTGATTGGATTATCAGTAGCACCTTCAGCTGCCTTGTAAGACCTTGGCCTCTGATAAGCTATCAGTCTATTCTAACTGCAAGGTGAATTACAACAAGCTCAAAAGCCCTTGAGCAAGGCATTTAGACTGCTTCCCATTGGCTGTGGGCACAGGGCTGTGTGCAGTCTGAAAATGGCACAGGTTGGAGTGCCGCATTGATTACGCACTAGGCTGGTTGTGTTTGCATTGATTTTTGTATCTGAATCAAACAAAGTTCAAACATTACAACAGCTGAGCGACGGTCATCAGACGGGATCCACGCGAACGCCAGATCAGCCGGTGGGGTCGGTGTAGTCCCGCTCTGGGGATCGATTCAGTTTTTACTGCACAGTGTAGACTGCAGTTCACTATTACTCTGGTAAACCTACATTTATTGTTACCATACATTCATTCATCATGAACATGTTCAGCCGTCACTGCCCAGACTCTTTCTTCTCTGTGCCTCTTGTGTATCCCTCGAGCTTCTGTTACCTTGTAACAGACCCAGTCTGGAAAGGGTAAAACCATCACAGACACACAGCACATGTGCTTGCATCTGAAAAAGCTATAAAAGCATGTTATTAGTGTCTATTATCAACAGACCAAAGGTCACTCAAAAGCAGATGATAACAGAAATGAACCTGCTGTGTGTAGTGGACTGGTTCTTCTATGGAGCTTTTCTGCTTCATGTCTCATTCACACCCTCCAGGGACGAAGCCTTTAGGAGCAATGCAGGGTTAGGCATCTGGTCAAAGAGACTTTGGCATGGTCACTGGAGCAGCCAGGGATCGAACCACCACCCTCCACACTTGCAGCTAAGCCACAGCCACTCCACCCAGTGTGAGAATTATAAGTGTCAAAGGAAGAATGAAAGCTCGAGTCGAGTTAACGTGCACGAGTCTAATAAAGAGCAGGTCGAACTCAAAGTGAAAGTACATGGAGGTCAGAGCTCGTAAATCAGCTGATACGGCATGCAGCAGGCTGAAGTCCATCCACATTTACTCACATTACAGTTAGCTAAACCTGCTGAGGCACGGAAGGTGTGTTTGTGAAAATACCATCAAGATGGAAGGATTCGTGACAAAGGAGATGTGGGAGAAGAGAAAATGATGCAGAGTGAGGATGGGGCTGCTGCAGAGGCGGGAGGAGATGTCAAGGGCAGAGGAGGGGCTTTATGTCGCTCCCCCAATCCGCCATCAGCCTTTTATCTCTCTGGGTCGAGAGGATCAGGGGTCACACACACACACATACACACACACACACACATTGACTTTTATATCAATCAATCTTTATTGACAGACTTTATATCTTAGCGAGCACATTTATTCCACATCTCAAACCTTTTATAAACAATTAAACAAATAAATGACAGATTGTAATAAAATGATCCACTTCCTCTTTTTAAATAACAGAAACACAAACCATCTTTATGGTGTCATTATTTTATGTATTGTTGTTGTTTTTTTTAACTGTGTGAGAATATTCAGCACTGCTATCAATACATTATTCAAAATAATGTCTATCTGTTTAAAACAGTGCTGTCAGCGTTAACGCGTTAATGTGTCACAATGGGCAAATCCCCTGCTGGGCTCCCGTCCACACTGAGACGCTTTCACGTCGTTGGGGCGGCTGCAGCTCAGGGGATGGACCAGGTCACCCGCTAACCAGAAGGTTGGTAGATCCATTTACCCGTGTGGACAGCGAAAACGGCAACAATGATGTATATTATTCATATGATGCAGTCATGTGACCAATTCAAGTAAGATGGCGGATGGCAGCAGTTGTTTTGATTGCTAACAGTATTTGGTAGACCCTATTAAAGATGAACATGGACTCAGTTGTAACTCCGCCCCATTATCATTCCATTTGACACATTCGGTGCTTTGTCTCGCCAACTCTGTGAAAACGACTCAAAATGATAGTGTGGACGCGGAGCGTTTCAGACGAAAACGCCGTTTTCTATTCTACCCGGGCTGTGTGGGCGTGGCCTAACTCACCAGGAGCGCAGACTGACTCAAAGTCTCTGGAATCTCTCTGTCATTGGGCAGTTTTAACACGCTAACGTTGACAGCGCTAGTTCAAAGACATAAACAACTGTGGATGCCGTTTGATTGACTTGAACTGAGGGAGCAGATTGTGGCAGGATCAGAGTCAGCGACAACATTTGTTCCCCCGTCGGGAGCATTCGCTGGCCACACAGTGTGGATGTGTGACTCCACTTCCTTTACAGACACTTAGTGAAGTTTTAGTTTTGTAAAAAAGAGAAAAATGAGTGTGGTTACATCACCATTCGGTTTGAGGGTTACAACAGAAACGTATATATTTACTGTTCTCCGTGGTATCGGACGGGATTATTTAACAAATGAAGGCCTAATAATTATTTTATCCTCCTGTAACTTTACTGGATAAAGAGCTAAAACCTCCAACGTTTCAGGAGTAGTTAGTCGTGATAAGAAGTGTTTGTGAACTCAAAGTCAAGAACGTGGGACGCTGTTTGTCTGTGATTTGGACAGTCCAGCGTGTGCTCCTGATACAGGTGACGCCCACCATGGCACGACCGCTGCTGTGCAGGTGAAGCCAAAGCAAAGATCTGCTTCATCATGTGTTTTAGTCTTTGGCTTGGAAGCATATTTGGCGATGCTTCATCTTCTGCTTTGCGTTTGTGTGGGAGCCCCGTCAAAATAAAACCTGTCCATTATGCTAGCAGTGTCAAAGCATTGCTTTGGTTTAGTTTCATTCATATCACACACACACACACAGACACACACACACACACACACACTCCAACACCATCTGTAAATGTGAATTTCCTCGTACTGGATGTTCCCTGATTCTGTGAGCTTTTACTGAAAATATGATGAAACCAATAAACTCTGGAATGTTTGCTCATGTGACAGTTTCACAGTGACAGCGTGGATCTGCTTCTACTTCCAGTGTGTGACCCCAATGGTCACTGAAAACAGTTTTGAGACATTCATATCATCTCAGTTTTATTTATATCTGTCTGATATCAACAAGAAACGCAGCAGCTCGGCGCACGTTTGTAAATGTTGTGAGGAAAGCGCTGCGACCGAGCCCGTCTGTGTGATCACTGTGGGACTTCTTATTGTGCAATGACCACATTTCCAGTCAAAGTGATGCATTCTCTGCGTAGAAACGGTTTTGTAACATATGCAGTAATAACATCCTGTCACAACACAGAGCATGTGTGGTGCTCAGCTGAACGCGGCTGCTGCTGTGCGTGTCACCGGCCTGTTCCTGCTTCTTTAATGTATCGTGAAGGTGAAAGGTGGGTGTAAGCCCACCTGAGAGGCACTTCCAACCTCTTGCTCTGTGACAGCTGTGCTACACTCAGCTCCCCTTTAAAGGCTTCGATCAGAAGCAATCACACCAATGAAACAACATCCATGTGCAGAACAAACACAGCGGGCTCTAGAAGCGAGCCCGCACCGCGGCTCAGCTTCAGCTCCTGCTGAAGGTCATACGAGCAGGTTGGGGAGGAGAGGATGATGTCTAAGCTAACATCCATCATGGACACCTCCCACCCCCCTGCATGGGACTGTAGGAGCGCTGAGCAGCTGGCTCAGCAGGAGACTCTTACATCCACAGTGTAGGAAGGAGCTACCGCAGGTCATCCTTACCAGCAGCTGTTAGGCTCTATGACACAGTTTAACATGGTTATCTCACTCATCAGCTGCTTTGTTCACTTTACATTTCACCCCCCACCAAACACACACATGTGTGTATTTATATCCTTGTGGGGACATATCACTGACATAATGCTTTCCCTAGCTGCTTACTCTAACCATCAAAAATGAATGCCTAACCCTGACCCTTGACCTTAACCTAACCATATCCTAATAGTAACCCTGACACTAAAACCACATTTTGAGTCTCAAAAACGCCTTCAAACTGGTGGGGACGGGATTTTGGTCCCCACAAAGATGTTAATACCCATCCACACACACACACGCGCGCACACGCGCGCACACGCGCACACACACACACACACACACACACACACGTGTACATGTCTCAGTACAATTTTATCTGTACATACAAATTTTGGTTGTTTATGTATCTACGACCACTTTGTGTCTTCTTTCTCTATTTTATATTCCTCTTGCAATAAGAGCTGTGTAAAACCTGAATTTACTATTTGTGGGATAATAAAGGTCTATTCTATTCTATTCTATTCTATTCTATTCTATTCACAGCCTTTCTTTCTCACTGTGTCTGAGCACAGCCCTCTGTAAGGCGCTGTGAGAGTGAAGGCTGAGCCGGTTCCTGTGTTCACACCTGTACAGGTACAGAGAAGGATCCAGCCTGGTGTCCGTGATTCCACAGCAGTCGGAGCAGACAGAAAAACTGAAACCTCAGTGGATTCTTCATATTTGACACATCTGAGCTTTACACTCTCACAGACACTGAGTTACTCCTATCACATGATGAAAGTAATCAGAGTAAAATGATGTTGTAATGAGGCTGCTTTCATGGGTGTGGCCTCACTTTAAATTCTCAACGTATTTTTTTGAGGTTTGAGGCACTTTGATTGTGGACTCGCTGCATCCCTCCAGATATAGGACTGCAGAATCCAGTGCTGTGCAGTGACAACGATCTTCCTCATCTAACTTGTCCGTGTGCAGGCGAGAGCGGGTACCTCAGTATTCCTCCATTCAGCACACGTCTCCGCTTTAACAGCAGGATATGGATCAGTCCCGCCGCCATCCGCCACACTGACGCCGGTTCTGTGCAGGACAACAACAGGCCCACGCCTGCTGTCCTCAGGTTCTCCTCATGCATAAACAAAGAGCGGTTTATCACCAGATAAATATTTATCAAGCTATGACCAACAATCCATCTGTGAGGAGGTTAATCACGCAGGTTCATGTGTGGTTAGTGTCAGCCAGCGTGTCCTTGTGTCCTTTACTTATTAAACTGGAGCACTGACTCAACTGTTATTATGAATCACCAGGATTATAAAATTACTGTTTAGCTGAAGCACAAACACAGACTGACGCTTTAATGCTACAGTGAAAAGAAATAAGATGCTAGCTGACTCTGCAGAGAGCGTGCTGCAGCGACCACGGTCTGATGGACATCATCCATGAACCTGCTCTGCAGAACTTCTTGCCCTCGGACTCCTCATCAGTGGTTCTGTTCTTCTGGAGCAATTTATTAGTATTAAGTGGGACCAGAATGTTCTGTAACTCCGCCCACCAAACCCAGTGTCACCTCCTTACGCTCCCCTTGCATCTCTGGACCATCCAACTACAGAGACCAGGTTCAGTGAAAGGAAAGATCTTGATTTTCCCAAATCTTAAAATGATAAAAATGGCAGATTATCTCGGGTAAAAGACCGAAACTTGAGGCACACAACGATGTGTGCTGCCGGTAAAGCTTCTGGGCTGCCGTTCCTTATAACAGCCATCCCTCCAGATTCTCGCCATTTAAAGCACGGCATTATCAGGGACTACAACGTCTAGTCTTTTTACTGAATCAGTGGACGCCTCAAAGTCCAGCAGCAGGAGGAAGGAGCACGGCTCAGGGAACTCAAACTTTGTTGTGACTCATATGCAACAAACTGCAACAGCTGAAAATGTGCCGTCCAGTGTGACCCAGTGAGCTCACACATCCTGTCGGTTACACCTCAGGGGGGAAAAAATGAGGGCTAAATTGGATTGGCTGATGGATGTCTGGAAACAGGAAAAGCTTTGTGAATGCCAGCACCCGTTCTGCCCTCGCAGTGACCTGAGGGTCAGGCGCTGCACCGTCATTAAAGTAGTGACCCATGAACGGGTTGGACTGAAGGTGTGGCAGCACACACCTGAACACGCCCCGGATGCTACCAGGCAGGAGGCATCAGCCCGCTATTCACAGACAAGCAGGAGATGCGTTTGTATTTGAAGCACACATATGCTCCAGTGTGCAGGTGTGTAGTGTGGGGGTGTGGCCTGTGGACAAAGCCGCCAGTTTGAGTTTGAATGAACTTTACAACAGCAGCGTCGTTACTGTTAAGAGTGGATGTTTGAGTGTGTGATGGCATTCATCAGCAGGTCCAAAATGTTTGATTGGCTGATGACGATGATGACGATGATGATGATGATGATGATGATGATGATGATGAGTGTCAAGTGTCCTGAGCAGACTACTGATAATTACCGACTGCTTCAGTCTGGGTAGATTTCCTCTTTCCATCTGCTGCTTTAATATCGTGCAGGGTTATTAGTCGTGGATGGAGTGCTGACACACACACACACACACACACACACTGGGACGACTGGGTTAAATGCAACTCATGCTAAGCCCGTGTCAGCAAACAGCAGATGGAAGCAGAGAGAGAGGGAAGGCGAGAGACAGCGGGCTGAATGCAGATGTGTCAGATCATCTGAGCATGTGTGACAGCACGCACTGTACAGAACATGTACACACTGTGTGTGTGTGTGTGTGTGTGTGCTATAAATGCATTGTTTGTATTGTTTTTGTTAATCGATACTCACAATCACAGTGTAATGAGAGTAAACACGAGGTACCACATGTGTGTGTACAGTGTGTGCGCGTACACTTGTGCATCTTTTTGAGGACAAAACATTTAACTTTCACTATACTTGTGAGGACCAACAGGCCCAAATCCTGCTCGCCTGGAGTTTGAAGATATTTTTTAGGCTCAAAATGAAATGTGGTTTTAGTGTGACGCTTACAGGGAAAGCATTAGGTCAATGACATGTCCTCACTAAGATATAAAACACAGTGTGTGTGCATGTGAGGGCTGCCAGCTGTGACAGATGTGGCTGTGCAGCCTAATGATTACGCTGAATGTAAACACCATAAGCCCCGTCAGAGCCTTGCAGTCCTACAGACAGTTTTCTCTTTTACTTCTCTGCGATTTTTCCTCTCCATTGTTTTGAAAATTTTGGTTTTAGATGATGAAGTATTTTATTCTTATTTTACAGGAATGTCTCTTTAACTGTCTCCTTGGTGCATTTAAACCCTGTTCCTCCCCGTCTTCGTCCACTGTTGTCTTCGTCTCCGTTATCATTCATCACAATTTTACCATCTCTGTGCAAGTCTGCAAATTTCTTTATTAAATCATAAGATTCTTAAATCCATCAAGGCTCTCTGTGCCTGGGTCAAAACATGACATCACTGTTTTGTACATTTTAACACAGTTTAATCTCCACATTTGTGAAAGAAAAGCAAAACACTTAAATGCTGTAAAAGAAGATTAGGGCGAATGGATTAGAATAAACAAATACATATACCTCCTTATTATTGGCTGAGGTTTTAGTAGTTGTGACTGAACCACATAAAAATATATCATTAATTTTAATCGCTCTTAATACTATTAAGATCGCTAATAAAAAACTCCTCTCTCAGTGTACTTTCAACCAAAAGGCAAATAACCAAACCACATGTACATCTAATAACAGATACAAATATTGAAACACTGATCCAACATTATCTTGATTGACGGATCGTTTGATCCTACAGTTTTACCTCAATGTGGCTCCTTTTATATATCCATTATGAATCTGGCTGTCTCTCTGTACACACACACACACACACACACACACTACACACACACACACAACAGGAGTAATAAGGTTAATGGGCATCCAGTCAGTTAGCTAGTTAGTACCTTGGGTTTAACATCAGCACATATGACAAAATAACCAGCTTCCATTCCAAACAGCACAGTGGTAACAACAGCAGGCTACGGACAATTTTAAGTTTTAGATTTTAAATAGGCTATAAAAGTGTCAATGGGAGCAACAGGACGGTGAAGAGTCGCTGATTTTACTACAGAGTAGGACGGATTGTAGGGTAGCAAACATGGTCGTCAACACTGCAGGTTACCTGGGTGTGATGTTTTTTAGCTAAATGACACCCCCATGAGCAAGCACTTTGGCAACAGTGGGAAGGAAAAACTCCTTTATTACAGGAAGAAACTTCCAGCAGAACCAGGCTCAGGGAGGGGCGGGGCCATCTACTGCAACCAGTTAGAGAGCTCCATTAAGCTGAACTAAATGTCTAAATGACCTCCTCAACATGTCTTGTAGTTCTCCTGGTAATGAACTAATCATGTGACTCAGGTGTGCTGACCGAGGGTGAGATCTAAAACTTGCAGGACACCGGCCCTCCAGGCCTGGAGCTGGACACCCCTGTGTTAGCCCTTACCTCACTGGGATTTTCTTCTTTTCTTTTAGTCCTATACTTGAGCCAGTATGTTCTTTATCTTTATGTTTCAGTGGTTCATAGTTTCTCATTTTCCCCTTTTGGATGTTGTGTTTTTCCCTTCTGGATTTTGCTTGAATGACTGCCTGTCTTTGGGTCCTCCACCCAGCACTCAGTCTGCTTCTCCTGCACAGCTGCTTTAACCATGAGTCACAGCTCCAGCGAATAGCTCCGTCCTCTGATACGGAGTAGAGTTCATGATGGATTTGGTGACGGCGGGCTGGCCGGGCCCTGCCGTGGCAAAGCACCGCAATCTGTGACACTTCCACCTCCGTGCTTCACAGCTGGTGTGAGGTTCTTTTCCTTCTGTATTTGTTTTATACCAACCATGTCCTCTGTTCTGGTGTCCAGATCCTTCCCTTTCATCTGTCCAAAGGACTGTATCCTAGTCTCTGCTGTCACGGAGCTGGACATGCATAGACACAGAGTGCGTGTGAGTTCACGAGTGTCTGGGTGATGCAGGACTTGTTTTTAGTTCAGTGTGGAGAAAATCAAAATCTGGGCTGGAGAAGGAGGAGATGCAAATGTAATAATTAGTTATTGATTGAGAGAGCTCATTAAAGGACAGACAGCAGAGGCATTAGATGTATTTGCATCGGTGCAACTATAAGTCAGCGACGACAATGCCACGTTTATGTTCCCGCAGACGGAGCCCTGATTTACAGCTCCAGGCTAAGTGTTAATCCATCTGCATGAAGCTAATGGAGCCACGGTGTTAATTTATTCCTCTATCATTTACTGCCATCACGTTGCTTCTACTGTGTTTCTACTGAAGGGGGCAGACACAGATATGCTGTCCTCCATACACCTGGGCCTTCAAAGTCAGGCTCAGCCTGTTGGGTTTGGACAAATCTGGTAATAATGAAATAAAAGTCCTGAATTCAGTCGTGCTGTGTTTATTCCCGTGAGTGCAGTCTGCATCTAAAAGAACACACAAACTTTGTGAATCTTCTTTTAGACGCCAAACACGAGCTCTTTGGGCTGCTTGTATTTTTGGCTGCTTTTTGCACATCTGTTATTTCTGCATCATTTGCTGTTTCTCATCCCTCATCTACCTTGCACATCTGTGACTCTGCAGCCTCGTCACACAGAATATTTGTTGTTTTTGGGTTCTTCGTTCCTGATTCATGAGCGCTGCCATCGGCTCACAGTCAGCGCGTCACAGCGAATGCAGTCTCTCCTGAATAATGAGGCGTCATGTCAAATCCTTTTTAATGAAAGCTGGACTCAGACCTCACAGAGAACCCTGCTGAGAAGCTGCAGGCACCTCTGTAGACACCACATGACCAGCGTTGGTCCTTACGGCCGCTGTGCAGTGTTGCCAACTCAGCGACTTTGTCGCTATATTTAGCCAGTTTTCAGACTCCCTTAGCAACTTTTTTTCTAAAAAGCGACTAGGGACAAATCTGGCGACTTATTCTGGTGTTATTGGAGACTTATTTATGATGACTTTTTGATGTGACAGTGGGTATCGCTCTTACTCTCAACAAGCAGCAGGTGCTGCCGTGGGCACCTCGCCCGTGTCAAAGCGCTCACAGAAGGAGGATAGTCCTCCCCCAGCCGCTATCAGGGCAGGAGATGTTCACTCCTACGTGTCCAAACTGCAAATGAATCGCGCATGAGTGAAGCCGCTTTCACAATGTTATTTCTCTGTCCTACAACGTAGGTTACAATTACATTAGCATGACCAATTATGCAAATTAGGCAATGACGTCATTTAGCAACTTTTAGGACAGCCACTAGCGATTTTCCTTACCTAGGAGTTGACAACACTGCCGCTGTGTTGCATGTGGAATACGTGGGGCTGTTTCTGCACCCACTGTAAATCCAAACGCTCAAAGTCATTAAATAAAGTGAAGAAAACAGTCCTAACTTAAGTTCATTTAACATTTTCTTAGTTCAACTTTTTATTTTTCACCAACTTCAACTATTTTCAATCAAGCATTTATTTATTTATCTATTTATTATTAGTCCTTTAGTTATCCAGGTAAAAAAAACATTAACTTTGATCCAGTGGAAAAAAGTTAGCGTTCATCCTCCAGCTTCACTGTTTATGTTATGCTAACATAGCTGTGTGGCTAGCGACCACGTAGCAAATCATTATATACCTGCTAGCTGAACTTCAATAACCCTACAAACGTCACTGCTGGTTAGTTTTCTGTCTTCATTTATGTTGGAAGTGATAGCAGAGCTGTACGTTTGAACGT
>VUQR01036739.1:0-25848 GCA_015108515.1 Hemichromis elongatus
ATGTCAGATCTGCCATTCTAACCCAATCAGCCTGACATAATGATCTCCAGCCTTGTGCTCGTCAACATTCTCACCTGAGTTACCAAGATGATTACTGAAATGATCTCAGCAGGTCCTTTAATGACAGCAATGGAATGCAGTGGAAAGGTTTTTTGGGATTAAGTTCATTTTCATGGCAAAGAAGGACTATGCAATTCATCTGATCACTCTTCATAACATTCTGGAGTATATGCAAATTGCTATTATACAAACTTAAGCTGCAACTTTTCCAATTTCCAATATTTACGTAATTCTCAAAACCTTTGGCCATGACTGTACTTTAGAAGAAGATAAAAATGAACTAAATATTTTGGGGTTACAAAAATATACGTATAGACACTGGTCATACCCATACAGTCGTAATAAAATATTAACATTAATCAAAATAAATGTATAACTAAGCAATGAATGGATGACTGGGGATCTTAAACAGCTTAAAAATAAAAACTAAATAAAACAACAAAATATGGGAAACCACAAACCTTAAGCAACTCTAAAATGCTTAGCAATATGCTCTCGTGAACAGCACGAGCAGTTCTGCAGGACTAGCGCATTCCTAACTACCAGGATCTAGTGCTGTAAATCCTGCAAAACCACAAACTCTCCAGTGCAAACTGTGTGTAGAGTTGAGATTTTTGCATTATGAAGTTTAAAGGCACTCAACCTCTTGCTGCAAGATGCCCTAACAAACACACAAAACACTGCATGTAAAGTTGCCGTTGTAATAAAATATATTTATTTTGGGATTTTAATCTTGAGCGACATCTTATCTGGAAACCAGTTCTTATTAATATTTGTCTACTCTGGGATAAACACATGTGGACCAATAGATTAGGAAATGATTAACTATTATTCTGTTATATTCTGAAAGGGAAAAGAGATTTCTTTGATAGGGGGTCATGTCAATAATCCATCAATCTGTCATCCAACATCTAGGCTACATCACTGAGTATGTAGGGCATTGAATCATTAAATTTGGCTTGGCTACATCTGCAGCCCCCTCCACCCACACCCACACCTGCACACACACACAAGCATTTTACTACATGTTGTACTTTGTAAGACTGCGTATGTGACGAATAATGTCACATACACAGAAGTAAATGTGTCAGAACTGAATAACAGGTTATATCTGTTTAACCCTCATAATGTCCTCCCGATTGCCATACAGCTGTTGTCCTCGGGGGTCAAAAATGAGCCCACCTTATTTGAGTGTTTTTTAAAAGTACACATTGTAAATTGTCAATCACTTCTGTGTTACACCTTTAGTTTTACTTAAGACCAACACATTACCACATAATTTGCCCTCAATTTGCAATTTAGTGCTAACCAGACCTTGTTTACATAAAAGTATACCTTGTTTTTTTTTGAGTGAATACAAAATATCCTATACACAAGGGTTAAATACATTAACTATTTGATACATGTACAATGTTCTTGAAAATGAAATAATAATACAATAGAATTAAAAAAATAAAAGTGATCACATTCTTTTTCCATTGGTCTTTATTACTGAACACAAATTAATTTGACTAAAGAATTAAATCAACGCCACATAAAAAAATTCTGCCAGCAGCCGGCAGTACTCCTCAGCCACCTGGTAGATGCAGATATGTTCGGCTTTCCAAATTTTTCCCTTGTTCTCAAGTTATCCCATTCAGAAGATTTCCATAAAACCTGACCTTTTATTTGACTCATGTGTGAATTTTAGTAGATGCACCTTCGATATCAATTTGAAACTCCTATGTTGCCCGCCCGCATGATGACATTACCCCATCTACATTTTACGGCTAAAATGTAGATGGGGTATAAAAGTAATTATACTCAAATTATGTTGTTTATTAAAATGGGTTTCAAAAGGGCAAGCCTGCACTACAAACTTCTTAACGTATGTTTAAAAAGAACAAAGATGAATATGTACAAAATATAACACTAATCCCTCAAAAGTAAATTAACTGCCTTGGTGGGAGTTTGTGCTCTCCTTTCTTGTTAAGTTTTATAATAATAAACTACTGATTTATTTCTAGGGTCTTATTGTGTTGCTGTAAGATTAGAAATAGGAAGAATATCAACAGAAAAAAGTTTCTTTATGTGATTTTCCACTTTACGAAGTGCACACTACTAACAGATAATCTTTCTGCTAGATATAAAATTAAACAGTTGATCCATTTATTACATCTGTCGCTACTGTACTTCTCTGGCCTCAACACAAAGGTCTCAGCCGATTTCATGTTAAACATTTGTAAAGTTCTCAGCAATAATAATAAATTATTTCCTCCCTGCAGAGAAACCATTACTTATTTATTCGGGGTGATTGTGTTTGACAGTCAGGGCAAAGGTCAGCCTCTGAAGACCCTCCCACTTACCTCGGGACGTTTTAACTCTTCGGTCACTGAGTTCAGATTGTTCCAGCCGTCGTATGACCACAGACCCTGATAGAAAGCAATTCCTATTGAACTGACACCAGCATTTGTGTTCTCAAAGGAGTTTTCAAAATTCTCAGTGTGGCCTTTGATAAGCATCACCACACCTCCTATGATAATCCCTGCCAGAGCCAAGAGTTTGACTACAGTAAAGAAAACTTGGATTGACATCGCAAAGCGAACTTTCAGGCAGTTCACGATGGCGAGAGTGATAATTGCCGCTGCAGCCACGCACTTCACCACCAGCACCGGAGGGGGGCAGTCTCCGTAGAAAGGAGTCACAACATAGGTAGCAAAACTCAGTCCCATGCCAGCAATGCTCGCAGGTCTCACAAAGAGCACAGAGCTAAAGATTAACATGAAGGCAAGCACTGGACCTGAAGTCCTCAGTATGTAGATGTACTCGCCCCCTGATTCTCTTATAACTGTGCCGAGCTCGGCGTAGCAGAACGACGCCAGAATCGCCAGCAAGCCGCAGGACGCCCATATCACCAGGCTGGCCCCGGGGCTGCCGATGGAGCTGATCACCGTCTGCGGAGTCATGAAGATCCCAGATCCGACCGCCGTCCCCACGATGAGGGACACGGCTCCCAACATCCCCAGCTCCCGCTTAAGTTTGAGCTTCTGCGGCTTTTCTTCCGTCATCACTGCAGTTACACAACTGCCTACCATCTGACACCTTTAACAGTGGAGAAAACACTATAATAGCATGACCAAAGTCACTATTGCATCAACACAAGGAGTTAATAATTATGTGGGCGGCTCATACAATCACCTGTTTTGCTTGGTATTTTCAGATGGCCGCATATGTTTGTTGGGCTTTTCTGATTGGCTGCTTCAGGGAGGACAGAGATGCACAGCACCTAAGCAGCCCTGAGTCAGAAATATGTAAACCAGACCACAAAGACTCTCTTGTACTCCTCCACTGGTCTTGAGATGGTATTATCCCAGTAGAGCATGTCACTGTGACACTGCAGAATGGGAGATAGAGCCTTCAGCTTTAAGGCTCCTCTGGACAAGGGTTGGTTTCACAAAGATACTGTAGATCAGTTTTTGGGTAAGACTAGACTTCATTTTGCACACTTGTTATCTAATAGACTGTTTTACAAATAGAGCACTTTAAAGCCACAACATAGTCCCCCAGGGTAAATCAAGCTCAGGATGTATCAGTGACACCTGCTTTGATCAGCTGCATTTAATAAAGAGAGTGGAAAAATGGCTCATGATCTATGCTTCACCAGTGTTTTTAGACTAGCCTTACCCTTTGTGTTCTCTCTTTAATGTATTGTTTCATTTGATAGTGGTCTCTATATACTCCTCCATCTCTCTCATTGTTTCCCTCATGCCTCAAACCTGATGTCATAGATGGTCACCACACCATGAGCCTTGCTTTGCTGGGTTTTTTTTTTTTTCGATGTTTAAAGGTGGTTATCATCTTCCATCCTTTGCTTGTTTATTAGTCATAAACCAGGAGCCAACTGGATTTAAATAAACAACCTGTAAGAATAATGTTGTCATCTTCAATGACCTGTCTGAAATGGGGGACATCAACATTTACATGTTGAGTTTGTGAGTTTTAGTCTCTCCACATTCATGTCCACGACTGTCATTGTGTCATTAAGGGTTTAATCTACACACTTTTCTTTAAGTCTTATAAGGATTAATTTGAACTATAAATCATGCATAGCTACTCTAGCAGATTTTTTGGCTTAAAATTCTCATAAAATTACTGCATGCATCACCTCATAAAAACTATAATGCAATTATTGTAGCACTTCATGGCCGTGTTAGGTCCCATATCGCTATACATGAACTCTAATCAAGTAAACGATAAGGACATTTTTTAATAACAAACAATCAACTGTCTTCTTATCAGTGACAATGTAATAATCTCATTTACAATCCAAAGGAAATTTTTTATGGTCTCTTGCAACAACAGAGCCAATAAACATGTTTTCTGGCGCATGTTCAAACTTTCCTGATTATTAAGCATGATTAATACCTATGCTCAATTTACTTCAGTGGTCCTTTTCATATCCACCCAGTGTCATCACACATTTTTGTCTTCCCCTCCTGTGACAAAGAGGTGAACAGCCTTGTTGGAATTCAGCATCTGTCCTGCTCGCTGTGCTCCGGTGATGGCGGCCAGTTTGTGAGCATCGTAGCGCGAGTAGAGTGCCGTGCAGGTCCAGCTGGCTTCCTCCCCCTGACTTGCTGTTGCCAGCATGTTACACACCTCGCTGTAGAAGTGCGGGAAGGAGGGCAATCCGTAAAATATCAGGTTCTGGATGCCTTTGATTGTGTACCTAAAAGAAGCATGTCAGAGATCAGGCTCTTTTAAACCAAGGACAATATGGTCCATCATTTTCTCATGTTTTTTTTCCAGCTAAAAACCATGGCTTAAGACTTGAAAGAGTTAATTGTCATTATCTGCAAACCCAGTTCAAAGTGTAGATCATCTCTTATTGAAATCAATAGGACCTCGTCAATCCTGACACTGCCACTCAGCATTGCCTAGAAATTACATCCATAAAGGTTTTGAACAGAATTTGTGACGAAGGGTAACCGAGCATGGCTTTCTGCTGCTGATGCAAACCAAGCTATGGTAATACAAGGACCAGATTCCCTGCAGCAATGGGCCAGTTCCCTTAAAGTCCACAAAACACATGTAGACTGGTTGCGTAAACTCCAACGAGTGAATGAAGAGGATAAAGGCCTGGTCCAGTGATGAAAAATAAGCAGTGAAACAGATTTACTTAGAAAGGAGCCAAACTGAGGTATCTGTCTGAATTAAAGTAGATTTAGATTTAGTAGGAAAATTCTAGTAAAATCCATAGTCAAGAGCTTGGATACCCAAGTTTGTGCTGATCTTTTAAATGTTTTTAAAAAAAATCCTGACTACCTGCAGACAAGCAAGTGAAGCATTGCTAAAGGCAACGTAAAGTGCATTAAAGTAGCCTACGTGTCTTGTCATAAAAGCATGACTAAGACATTTTTTAAAAAAAGGCTTAAGTAGATTTCACATTGAATAAACAGCTCAGCAGGTGAAATCTTGCTTTAAGAACAGAAATTATCTGCCTACTTAAATGAAATACGTTAAAGCCACCCATGCTCGAAGTCCTTTAGAATGACCAGCAGTGGTTTAAGGGAGCTGACATCTTTTCTTTTTATTAGCATGTAAATTACAGTGTCATCTGCATAAAAGTGTCAGGCTAAACCATTTTTTTTAAAAATTAGTCCCAGAGGAAAGAATTGAGAGAAGAGAATTGGCCGAAGAATACAACCTTGTGGGACTCCACATGCAAGAGTGGCTGAGGAAGAAGGACCTAAACCACCCTTGATGCCCGAGTGTTCTACATGGGAAATGAGATTGGTGTGGTTCACTGTGTCAGAAGCATCAGTAAGATTTAAAAGCACAATAATAGTGAAGTCACCCAAGTTAAAAGATCATTAAGAATCCCCCAAATGTTTGATTTTTAAACCAGACTAGAAAACGTCCAAAATACTGTGAGTGCCTAAAAAAGAAATGCGAAATGCGAATGCGAAAACTTTAGGCAGTTTGTAAATAAGTTTAAAATTAGATAGAAACAAAGCATCGAGATTCGTGTTTTTAAATCAGCAGGAGTACCACAACTTGTTAACATTAGTCTGAAAGACCTATTTATTTTAAACAATGTCCTAAAAATTGGTCCAATAGTCTTTCAGAGCTCTTTAAAAAGGACGGGGAGCACATTAGTGGGACAAGCAGCTGGCTTAAGGTGACTGAATTTTCTTTAACAATGAAAGAGAGAGGGGGTACAATGGGAAAAAAAACCTGTCCTTTATTACCTCCTACACCAGAGTATACACAGACCATTTTCTATAAAAGGAAACATAATTACATGCATTGCTGATACGATTTGACTTTTCAACAGCCTGTTTAACCCGCAGCTGAACTATTACACCATCACGCTGGTGTAATAAAATCTTATCAAGTTGTTGCCTTGAGGGCATAGATTTATATACATTTTCTTAAATCAAAATCATGAGCTTGATTATTCATTGATCAAAGTGCATTTAAAGGTTTAATGTCACTTAATTTGCTTAGTAATGACTGTTTTCAAATCAGATCAGCTGGGATAAGCTATAAATGCAGGGAATTTTTTTTTTTTTGCATCGAAGTAATTCGAAACAAGGAGGAAATTAGTTGGGTAAATCTCTAGCAGAAAAAGGCAAAAATATTTCTTTTGAAATATTTAGGAGTTATCTGTTTGTTTAAAAAAGGCACACAGGGCAAGATGGCATGCCGTCTCTTGGTTCTGAAATGTTTCTGTATTGTGCTCATAGTGGTGTCCCTGTTAGCTTTAAAAACCCACTCCTTGTTGGTGTATAAGCGACAGACACTTCTTTTAATATCTGTGACTTGCTGCTAATGGTCCCCTGTGTTAGCAATTTGGAGGAGTCCCGCCGGAGGGACTGCATTGACACGATCCACCCTGGAATCCTTCGAAACAGAAGCGCTGGAGAAGTGGACGTATACGCGGCACAAGCTCTGGGTGAGAAGCGTGTGCGAGTCAAATCTTGGATGAGGCGGGTCCTTGCCATCAGCTATCCTGGCTGTTTAGAGCTTTTTTCGCGCTGCCTTCTTCCCGTTTTCCCGACATCATCGGAGCACATTCATTTGACGCAGTCTTATTGGTCGCCATGCCAACGGGATACGAGGGGAGGAGGAGCAAATATGAACAACTTGCAATTACTGCATATCCAACCTGCTACCAGCTCTCTTAAATGCATGATATTTATTAAAAAACATATGTGCTTCAGGACTTTTTTGGTACTTATAAGCTGGATGTCATGTTCCTAACTGAGACATAGCTGAATGCTGGTGAAGTGGAACCTTTACTGGACTTTTACCCCCCAGATGCCATTTCTTCAGCCCTCCCAGGTTGTCTGGAAGGGGAGGCGGGGTAGCTTCTATCATCAAAGACTGTTTTAAATGCAAACAGATACAAAGTCCTGGTGTTTTTACCTCATTTGAGTCCCAGCTCTCGACTTTAAGCTGTGCTGCTGTTCTAATTACAGTCATCTATCGTCACCCAAATATAATAACTCGTTCATTTTGGAATTCTCAGACTTCTTGACATGTTTTATCGCTCACTATGGAAGGATTCTTATAGCGGGGACATTAATATTCATCTATGTTGTGAGGATAAACCCCTGCTTAAAGATTTCTAGGATATAATTGATTCCCTAAATTCATAGAATTTGAAATACAATTTATTTATTTATCCACCTATCTTTTTTATCATCAAATAACTGTTCAGCACTTTGGTTGAAAGTGCTTTTATTTTATAAATAAAGTTATCAGTATTATTATTAAAAAACAAAAGAAGCAGCAGCTTCAAAGTAACAAGATGAAAACACCTGACAGTATTACAATTCTTCTTTTGACTGCTCCTTTTAGGGGTCACCACAGCAGATAATCTAAACTCCACTCCAATTATCCCATCACACCAACCCTCTGCATGTCCTCCTAAACTAGATCCACAATTCCTCTCAAGATCTTCCTCTTTGCCTCCTGCCCGGCATCTCGATCCTTTGTTCAATAGGTCAGCATTGCCTCTCTAACTTTGTTTTCACACTCAGCTGTTCCCCAGATTTACTTATTTCCAGTCTTGTCCAGGTCACTGCCAATAAAAATTGTACCATCCTCAGCTCAGTCTCCTCTCTTTTGGTCAGTGCCACCACGTCCTAACCACACATCACAGCAGCTCTCACTACCATCTTGTAAAACTTCCCTTTCGCTCTTTCTGCTATTTTTCCATCAGGTATTTAAAATATTTCTGCCTTCATTATATCTACTCATTGCATGTTCACCTTTACATCCATCTCCTTCTTATTCACACACACATTCTGTCTTGTCATCTGCAAACATCACAGCCTGCAGAGACTCATCCCTGATCCCATCTGTTAACCTGTTCATCACCACTGCAAACAATAGGGGGCTCAGAGCTGATCCCTGACGCAATCCCACCCCCGCATTCATGCCCTGCACCAGCCTCACATCCTTCTCTGCCACTTGTGACTTCCTCATACAGTACCACAGTTCCTCTCTTGGCAACCTGTCATATGCAGCTATCAGGTGAGTGCAATAAAATGGATTATAAATATATCAGTTATCTGGTGACATTAACTCTAAAGATTAGTGCCTTTAAAGCTTTCACAGCCGACAGAAGCGATTCCAGTACCCGCTTGGTATTCACTTTATATTCCTCTTATACCTTGCATGCTAGTGTTAAAACCCCCCTTACAGTTGAATTTCTAAAGTTTATTAAAACCAAAAGAAAATGGTTACAATCTGAACAGGCAATAAGAGAGCAATTGCTAAAAGCTGGTGCCGTCTTGTTACTGAGACTCACACATTTTTTTTTTAGCTTTAGATTGTGACATTTTGAGTCGGTATAAAATTGATTTGGTAGCAGTTTAAAAAAATAAAAGAAAACGGATCTAAGCTAAATGACCGACTCCTTGCAACTTACGAAATTCCCACCATATTCAATATACCAAAGATATTGACTGACTCAGAGATGTTCAGGTGGGTTTGTTTTCCTCAGATTTCTTTGATTGAATATAGAAACGGCTCACATGATTCGCATTACAAAGAACTGACCTCTTGTAAAAGTGAAAGCGCTCCGTGAAGAGCAGGAACTGTTTCTCCCCCTTCTGGAAAAAGTGGCGCGCTCGGGACACCTCGGATTTGCTGGAATACTCGCAGACGCTGGCAAAGTTCAGCTCCTCTTTTTTCATGTAGTTGCGCAGCCGAACGTAGTCAAAGTAAGACGGGATGTAAATCAGAGTGTGTGACATAACAGAGTCCTTGTACTGGGGCAGCACTTTGTCCACAAAAAACTGAAACCTGCACACAAAATCGGAGAAAACAACCATTCAACTGCCAGGACCTATATGTCAGAATGCTGTAATAGAAAAGAAAAAAAAAAACAGTACTAGTGTCAGGAGGGAGTTTAGGGTGAGGGTACATGCTGAACTTTACCGAGCGTCATGGTCGATGAAGCTAGTGGAGGAAAACATCTGGAAGACATGAGGCAGCTGGACCAAGACCTGGCAGATGGAACTAGTTTTTGGCATGTTCTTTATGACAATCTGGGCCAAAGACACACAAAGAAAAAAAAACAAAAAATTAACACCTTTGCTAAAACCAAATATGAATCAATGTAAACCTGCAAATGTTTCCCATCCATGTTGCATAACAAAGAGTTTACATCCACTGCCTCTCTCTCAGTAATAGTAAAGTGTGGCCTACCTGACCGCGGTAGTTGGCACAGTGCTTAGTGAGGATGTTGTTGATCTGCGGGTCTTGAATGGAGCTGAAAATCAGCGTCTGCCTGTAGTATCGAGCCCAGTTGTTCAGATTCCACATCCTCACTCGGGAAAAGTCCACACCGTGCGCATCCAGCGGCTGCAGGTTCATGTGCTTCATCACGTGCTGGTGGCCATAGAGGCGGGAAAAAAAACAGAAAAAAAATAATAACATTACGAGGGAAGGTGGAAGATAAAAGTTCAGAATTTTCATGCTATTCGTTTAAGTCGGATCTGAAAACATAAATTAAGAGGATGGATTTCCCTGATTTCGTCTTTGTTGTTTCGCCTATTAAAAACGTTGTATTGTGATGTAACATAAATGAATGATTATTATTGTTATGACATTCAGAATACTTTGTAAGCAGCATCTGCTAATAGCTGATCCAACATACTTGTAATGGTACCGACTTCACAAAATGTGAAATACTAAGGACAGTCACTGTATTTAAACGCTTGACTAGTCATTAAATTAAAAGCGCCCATTTCCGGCATTAAAACTGATATTTTCCTTTTTCTTTTGTGATGAGGGCTCATTAATGTACAGCATGCTACTATGTGCCAGGCACTAATAAACAACATAAATAAAAGAAGAACACATTAAAAGCAATAAAATGAAAATTGGGGCTCGTATAAAGCCAACATGTCATAACTTTATAACAGTCATACAAATGTATTTAAAGTAGGGGAAGTTATGCTTGAAGAACAGCTGAAAAGGTAAATTTTGAATACCGTTGATGCCTATCCCTACATAAAGGCTTAAAAGAGAACTCAGCTCAGTAATTATTCTACAGAATGGCATTCTCGTAATGGCTTTTGTTTCCTTTATAATCAATTAGGTCTCTAAGAGGCTTTTCATTGCCATCAAAACTGTAAAAAAAATAAATAATAATAAACTTCCTTCCATTGTCACACTGAAGTTTAATTATTACTCTGTGCAGATAAGAAACAGGATAAGGAAAGATAATTTTGCAACAAAGATTAAAATGCACATTTCTTCACTCTGGATGGGATTTAAATTGCAGCAGTAAGAGCCGGTTAATAAAACTCTAATTACCACTGTGACTGGTACTAAGATGCACTTTGGACTTTGATTGTGATAAATGAGTACAGCAGGTAGCAGTGAAAGCATGAGTGAAATAAATGTGGTTAGAATAGTTTTTAAATTAAGCTTTCATCTTTTTATATTTAAAATGCAAACACGTTTATGTTTATGTCCACAGTCGCTTCCTGAACAGCAGAGGGCGCTACGTCTTCCTGGTAGTAAAACCTATTCTTACCAGGACGTGCTCCCAGTTCTGCATGAGAAAGACGTCTGCCTGATCCACCACCAGCAGCTCGATAGAGGACAAGAAATCAAAGTCTCTCTTGCGTTCTCCTTCTGTTCCCAGCACAGTGCGAAGGCCCAGAGGAGACGTGATGATGATGTCGGATGAGTAGAAGGGGGCATAGAGGCGTATGCTGCCCTTCAAAATGGAGACACCTGGAGAAAAGTTCGGAAGAGAAAGTCAGAGGGGCAAACTCGGGGTTTTAAGGAAGCTTGGCTTCTTCTTTCAGAGCGTACCTATCCTGAAGTGATCGTCCAAGTTGCCTGTAAAGATAGCGTTATAGTCATCTGGTCTCTGCAAATTGGGTGGCTTCTCATCCGCTTCCTCTCCAAATTCTTCCTTGAACTTCTTCTTGTTGCTGACCATCACTTTCTTGCCTTTAGTCTCCAGCAGGCTGATGAGTGTATGGACGACGCGCAGCGCGCTTCCCCGAAATGGAACGAGGATCAGGACCTGACAGATTCATCAGGGCGACGACAGCAGATTAGCAGATATCAAACTATACTAATATGTAATTAAAAAGAAGAATAAATAAACATTTCTGTGGATTACTTTTGGCCTGGTCAGTCCTTGGTCTCGGAGTTCATCCTGTGGCTCGGCTCCGGCTTTACTCCGACTCTTCTGCTCTTTCAGCTGTGAGTTATGAGCCAGGACCCGGGAATTGGCCTTCAGTACATGGTTAAGCACATGGAGGCAGTATGCTCTGCGCACATATGGTCCCTGCTTGAGAGGGCATGTCTCCGGGTAGTACACATCTTTGTAGGAGCCCATGAGGGCCAGCAACTCCAGCTGGAGGGGGCTGATGTCTTCAGCCTGCCCTTTTTGATCGAAAGTCTGGTTCAGATCCTTCCAGCGTGTCTCCACAAGTTTATGGAAAACTGGGAGGTTTGTGTCTTTCTGGGGGCCCATAGGGCCAAACTTCTCCAGGGGACAGGTGCATAGCAGAGTTCCCAGCTTTGGCCACTAAGAAAGGCAAAGACTGAAACTTTAGGTTTTGTAGTATGATAAGAGCGGTAATTCAATTTCAACTTTTATATTCCAAGTCTTGTTAATATTTCTGGATATTTATAAATTATGGTTATTTGTATTAGAGCTAGTCTTCAATGTATTATTTTCAATATTATTAGTACTTTAACTTGGTCGTTACCATTGTTACTGTCATAGAGCAACTGAGACCACACAATTACCTCTGGGATTAATAAAGAATTTTCGATTCAAATTTCATTACCTATTATGCTTTTTCTTCTTTTATGTGAGACAGACACACAATATTAAATATGGCCACAACATGTTAAAGTTGCTCCTGTGAGCAAAACCTCAATTTCTGGCTTCTTTTTCTACTTGCAGCTTTGTATCGTGCTACTGAGAACAAATACGCTTAACACAGTCACCTCAGACACACAGCAGATAAAGTCCACCCCCTCTTGCTAATCAAACCCCATGTTTGAGAGGTGCAGCCAATCAGAAGAAAGTTGGGGGGGCCTTAAAGGAGAAGGGGCTAATCCGCCTTCTGTCAGACAGAGGATTAAAAATGAGGGGCTGCACCAAGGATGAGCAACACAAAACTACTCTACAACTAAAAATATGCAGCTGGCGATGAGCATCAGAAGTCTCCTTTAGTAAAGATGCATTTAATGCGACTAATGTACCGTAATCTGAGTCTTTGATATGCAGCCCGATGTTATCTTCTGCACGTCATCTTCATCAAGCTCTCTTTCCAAATGCTGGACAAACATATCTTTAAGCACAGAATAAAACAATAAAACATATCATACTCGTATCTAATTCTGATAAAACAAATGTACAAAAAAAAAAATCTGTATTTTAAGTTACCAAATAATTCGACTAAAGAATTGAGATCTTTTTTTCCCCCTCCAACCTTTAAGTACCTTTACGATCTTCATCTTCCTCCTGTTCTCCTTTTCCTGTGAAGTTGGTCTCCAGACAGAACTGGGACTCATGCTCTTTGTCTACAAACTCATCTCCTGGCTCCTTCCTTTCATCCTCCCCTTCTCCTGCTTCTACCGAAGCATCCTCTCCATCTGCAGGTTCTTCTTCTCCCTCGTCATCATCACCACCCTCACTTCCCTCCTCAGCGTCACTCTCATCTGTGATGGAAAAAACACAAACACATTTAATGAAATCCAAAGTGCTGGCTGAAATAAAGAACTCTGGATTAAACAGCTCACCTTCACCAAGAAGCTCTTCATCATCATCATCATCATCATCATCATCATCATCTGTGCTGTCCTCCTCTTCGCTCTGAGCTTCACCTCTCTGTTGGCTGAGAGTTGAAAGAAGTTTCTGATAGGCTGTTTTCTGCTCTGGTTCGTCCTCTTCTTCTTCTTCTGGTTCCAGCTCATCGGGTTCTGTGTCAGATTGTTCTGGACTTGACGGCTAAAAATAACGAAGAAAGTGGCTCACGAATAGATTTATTATCGCTGTTCCTACATCCTTATGATTATTGCTGCTGTGTATAATAGTGAACACTGAACCTAAATCAAACCTTGGGCCCCACCCAATCTTAAAACTTTAATCAAAATAAACAGACTTTTGGTTATACAGTTATATGCAAACACCAACACAGCTGACCCACGTTCCACTGGGACAGAAACTTGCAGTAAATTCAAAGTAAAATCAGAGTAATGAGTAATATCACAAACTACGACCTCCTACTACCAGTTTTATTTCCCTTTTTATATAAATAAATACATTAATACAAGTCTGTAACTTTATATACTAGTACTGTAAGTAATTTTAAAATAAATTTCTATTACTCTGGCCCACCTGCAGTTCCTTAGCAGCCCACCAGGGGGCCCTAGCCCACCCGTTGGGCATCACTGCCCTAAAGCTTTGATTATGTTCCGCAGTCTTTCCCCTTACACTTCTTTGAAGAACGCTGCCTGGAGTGCATGCATAGCTGATCACAAAAAACAGGCAGGCATACAGCTGTCTGCCAGGACCCTCAGGCTAGCCGTGTTATGATAAAATTTACATCAACCTGATCCCACTCATCGATGCGGAAAGTATAATCGAGGCTTCAACAGGACACACTCACTGAAGACTTTAGGTCTTAAAACAAGTCTGACAGCAATGCTGGTAAAAACAAGCCCAAAGTGATAAAATAAGAAACTTTTAAAACGTCATGTATTAGAGAAGCCAAAACAATGAATACCATCTATTATTACATACTTTAAATAAAGCATTAAAGTGCAATGCAATGTGGCAAAAACTTAAAACTACACAAAAGAAAGGCACAAAATCAAACAGAAAAAATGTGTCCAAACTATATTTGCTGGTTCAATCCCCCAGCTCTCTGTCCTGGTCCTTGTGTCCTTGGGCAAGACACTTTACCCTACCGCCTACTGGTGTTGGCCAGAGGGGCCGATATGGCAGCCTCGCTTCTGTCAGTCTGCCCGAGGGCAGCTGTGGCTACAAGTGTAGCTTGCCTCCACCAGTGTGTGAATGTGAGAGTGAATGAATAGTGGAACTGTAAAGCGCTTTGGGTGCTTGAAAAGCGCTATATAAATGCAATCCATTATTATAAAATTATATACAGGGAGTGGGGGAGGAAAAACAGACTTTGACAAGGCACACACTTTTTACAGCACTAACCGGGTTAAGGACTCTACTCACCAGTTCCACTACTTGAGTTTTTTCAGGTCTTTCATTAACTCTGTAAAAAACAAACAAACAAAAAAACAGAGAGTGAGAAAAAATAAATAAATGAAGCTGCTTAGATAACATATTTAAGCATATCACATATGCTTAAATAAACACATCACGTTTATCGTGAGCATTGTGTATGAAACTATTGTTTGTTTGTTATATATATATCTTTAAGCATAGTTCCTTTGGCCTGTAAATCAGGGATGGCACCAGGGGTGGGAGAGGTGACCAACTTCTGCTAGAAGTCATTGTTTTGAGCTTTGGCAGTGCTCCTCTTGTTTCTAATCACACAGAGGAGCAGATAGCAGTGCTGTAGTTGTACTGATGCCTTTCTGCGGCTCTGTCCAGCGCTCCTTGTGTAACAGCCCATCTCCTAAGCTACCAGTAAAAAAAAAAAAGGTACCACCAAAAAGCAAAACTATAGAACTATTAGCCAGGAGGTATAAGGAGGGAGGTTTTGCTGTTATTGCCTCTGCGGTGTAGCTGCTGTCACTTTCACCAAGACAAGAGAAACTGATTCACGATGGTTCTTTTTCTTAAGTGGACAAACTGACATGCATGAAGTTAAAGTGCTCCCTTAAAATGCGCCACTCTTCTTCTGTTTTTTCCCGCTTCGCTAGGGGCTTAACTCGCTGATAGTTTATAACATTGAAAATGTTATCACGCAAACTTCAGCACACTGCCCTCCTTAGAAAACGTAAACTTATCATATCTACTACATTTCTGTTTAAACTTTACACTGCGATAATGCGGGAGGAAAAACTAGTTACATTTAAAACATGGGAAGCAACTATCCGTGACCCTCCTTTTTTTGTGAAATGCATATTAATACATTTACATCTTTGCCGATAACGATTATATATCCGTTCATTAGTTTGAATAAACTGCAATCTACCAGTAAGTGCCAGTTAGCAGCCTTGCTAACATAAAGCAGCTTCTGAGAACATTCACAGACATAAAGCAGCTTCTTCCTTTAAACCAGACCGGAAATTGCTGTTGTGCTGCTTACACGTCGTGAAAAGGATGCTCCTCTCCAAACTCCTTCAAATGCTTCTTCTGTTTTTTGGATAAAGTAGTTGGAAACTGCTTATTCTGCTTTCTTTTGCCCATGTTGACACTCTGGTGGAGGAACACGTGTGGGATCTCCTTCTTCCTCTTCTTTCTATGCGCCAGCAGCGGGCGCTTCCTGCCATCTACAGGAGCGGGGTGGGATTACAGGCTGGCGGATCGACATTATTTAGAGGGAACTTTATAATCGTATATTTTACTTATTTCACTGACAAACACCTGATTGATGAAAAACATGGTTACCTATAAAAATAACTTGCCATAGAGGCTTTCAGAAGCAAAGACGAGATTTTTGTTACCACTGATAGTGTAAAGCAGTAACATCCTCCGCAAACAACTGCAGTAATAATCAATAATCAACTTGATAGTCGACATAAACATGATTACAGCCACATACCAAGAATAAATAAATAAATTCTGGTCCCTTTGGATAGCTTCCCATCTTATTTAATAATAAGGTAACATAGAAAAACCTACTGAACCTATTGTGTTTTACTCTGACAAATAAAATAGCCTGCTGCAAGATGCTGAGGGGCTAAAGTTGAAAATAAAATTAGTCTTTCCAGTCTTTTGTGTCATGGCCCCTAGGCCATCATTCCCCACTGGACCCAAGAGCAGGACCAACAAAAAAACATGCAAAAGTTTTAGGAGTCTTTATTTTGAATCGGGAAATTAAGTGTCAGCAGTGGGAGCGTGAGTTAGAATCCAGTTCTCCTTTTCCAGGTCAAGGAGAGAGGTTAGAGAGGTTAGATGAACTGAAAGGGAGAGCTTACTGGGGTTCCAGAGGAGAGGCTCTCCAAAGAACCACTAACTGTCATGCAATTTGTAGTTTCTTCATCTTGATCATGTCTTGGCTAAATGCCCCGAATTGCTGGCATGTGATTGGCTGACTAGATATTTGTGAGCAGTTGCACAGATGCACATATTAAAGTGTCCAAAACAGAAAAGAACAATCTGCCTACTGTTGGCTTTTGAGTCTGTGCTCTCGTGATAACCTCGGGGTCAGACAAACAAAACGGGGGTCTCAGAAAAGGTCATCGGAGGTTGTCTGGTGTTTCCTGGGTAATTCATCCATGTTGCTGGCCCAGTATACCATGAAGGATCACACACTTCTGTAGCTGTTTGAAAACTAACCTTGATCAATTATTGAACATGGTAATATCAATTTACTGTTTGCCTGTTTTAGTGGTTACCATGACAGAAGCTAATTTATTATTAACCATCTGGGTGTCTAGTTTTTGTACTCGGTGTATTTTCAGCTCATTTTGACACATCAATGAGGATATTATTGTTTGATAATTGCGCAGCACTGAGAGAGCGCATCTGGCTTTTCTGAATGGGATGTAAAAAATGTGAGACATTCTTGTATTTCAATGGAGAGGCCAAAATTGAAACAGGAGAACAATAGGGCTGGGAAAACAGTAAGGTTTAGAGTAGCATCTGCCAACAGCGGCCGGGTCTTGGCGGAGGTATTCAAGGATGAGAGAGCCTGGTGCGGCTCAGTGGAGGACTTGGTGGAGACTGACTCGACCAGCAGCCCGGAGGCAGAGCAGCAGGGCGGCTCTCTCCCTACCAGCGAGGCCAACAGCCACCTGAACGGTCTGGTGGTGGAAGCAGCCGTGGACGAGAACGGCTGTGAACCTGATGACTTGCTTTTGTACGCCAGTGCCAAGAGAGAGATGCTGTTCAGCAACAAGCGGATCAATATTTGCAGCAAGAATGGGACCGTGAGGGGAGTGAGGAACAAAGTGAGCGCAGGCCAAGTGCTTTTCAACAACCTCTCCAACATGTACTCTGTGAGTAGCTCAGTGCATCATCAGAAACAATTAAAAAAAAGCTTTATCTTTTTTTTTAAATTTTTTTTTTTTTTACATGTATGAAGTCAGACTGAAAGGTTATGGAATATTTCTGACCATGAAGACATTTTCATGCACTCAGAACCTATATTCGCTTCTCCTTTTAGGGTTCCCTTCGTCACCAGAAAAGGAGACCCTGGGAAAAGCAGTGAATAGTGTGGGATTTCACACTGTGGGATCATCAGGGAGGAGCAGTCCTGAGGATGAAGATAGTCTTACAGCTTTTGCCTCCACCTTGAATCGCTTTCAGTGACTTCTGTTTCTTCACATGACCTGAGTGGAGCCATTCATGACCCCAGTCTCATATTTACATGTTCTGTTGGGATCATTTTGACCACAAATATTTTTGATTTATCTTCTTGTACAACTTTTCATGGCTTTAAATGGGCAACGAGGAAAACAGAAAGCTAGTTAGAGGTAATATATGTACATATATTTAATACTACAGACTTTTATTTTATTGCAATTTGGAATTCATTGGCGTTTATTTCATTACATCTTGTTGAAATTTACAACCTGACTGCACGATTCTATCAAACAAATCTTAAGTTTTACAATTTTCCAGTTTATTGACAGAGAAAACATGTTTTGTGTGAAGAATGTCCAAAAAATGTGAATTTGTTCATACAATTTTGTTTTTAACTCCTTTTTGCATTGAAAATGGAAAAAAAGTGATTGTTGAAGATTAAAAATAAATGTTTTACTAAAAACTGACACTGAGTTATTCTTGTTTGAATCTGGCCTGTGGCCTTCCTTTGCATGTTCTCACCAAGTCTCTGTGGGTTGTTGAATGAAGGTGTGATGGTGAAAATGGTTCTATCTCTCTGTGTTAACCCTGCAGCAGATTGGTGACTTGTCCAGTTTGGACCCCCAATGACTGGATGATTGGATATGAGCAGAATAAAAGCCCTTTTGTCATTTTTCCAACATGCGTGTCATTTTTCTCAGTAAAGACTTCAAGTGAGTTTCTGATAATTAATTTGTAATTTTTAAGTTGTGAGTTTATTTGTGACCTCGAATGTGACATATTTTTGACATTTCGTGGAGTCTGTATCAACAGGTCTGTTCTTTTTGTAAAGATTATATATTAATTTCTAGATTGAATGTGCTTCATATCATCTCTGACACAAGATTCACACAAATACTGTAAACTGTACATATAAAAAAAACCCTTATAATATGAGTTAAATGCATTTTCATGCAGTAGATTTTATGCTTGACAGTTTCTGGAAACCCTTGTTATAGACTTGTTATAAGTCTTGTTATAGACTTATCAATGTTTTTGAATTTTTTTTTTACATATTGTATATATATGTATAATTTGCAACATAACTAATGTTACTGGTGGAATTCATGTTTAAAATCAAACAAGCAAATCAGTAAAAAAAAGTATTTTTACCTCCTATTTGTACTTCACTGCTGAGCAGGAAAACTTCTGGAGTTTCCAGGCACAAGGAAACGTGACTGTCAAGAATAACACAGAAGCTAACTAAACACAAAGGAAACATTAAGAAAAACAAGAGTCTAAATAAAGTAAACTAAAGCAGAATCCTAACTGAAATAAGGTGAAAGTGTCAACCAAAATAAATAAATAAATAGATATAACATTAAAAAAAGAATTTAAAAAATCTACAAACTGAAGAAACCCAAAACATTTGGGGGCTTTGTGTTTTTGTAGGTTTTATAATTTATACTCAGTAACAGTCTCTTTGACAAAGATGAAAACATGACTATAAATAAACAGAGGTCTGATTAGGGATGAGAAACAGAAGGGGAGGAAATAAAACCCTAAATAATAAGAAAATAAGAAAAAAGGAAACGACCAAACAAAGAGAAATGAAACAAAGATTACAAAAATAATGAAATATTTCAGGAGGGAACATAAAAGGAAAACATCATACAGATCTACACAGAGAGAGGGCACAGATGGAAAACAAAAACAAAGAAATCTGAAAGTCACAGGATCAAAAATCAAAACCCAGAATAACAAAACTGGAAAATAATAAGGGTAAAAACAGGGATCAAAGACTTGATAATGTCTTAAACTCATTAGCAGAATAATAATAAATGAAAAAAATATTTTTTAAAATGGAAACTTAAAAAGCTAGAAAAACAAATGTATTAAGTCAGAATGAAAAAAACTCAAACAACAAAAAAGCCCCAGACCATGACTAAACCCCCCAAATTCATGAATCCAAAACTCAAAAAACACTACAATAGCACTGAAATCAAATCTCATGAATATGGAACAAGACCCTGGGACCATGACATCTTGATCAAGCTGATGAGCAGGCAGATCGAGGAGGAACCTTTAAGGGTGACCAGATTACTCAACTTAAAGCGAAAAACTCTGTTTTTCCTTCCCTGCATTGAAAATAAGCGGAGCTGCACATTTTAAGACTCGCTTAAGGTCGGACTTTCCCTTTAAGTGATTTATGCAACAGCATCTCCCGGTACCTCAGTCTACCTCTGTCAGCACCATGGACAGCGACCCCGCCAGCTCTCCTCAGTCCTCCTGCGCACCCAGCGGGCCCCGAGGGGCACGGCACACGCCTTCAGTAACGACGACCAGCTAATACAGCAAATCTCCCATCATGTTAATGCGGCACTGACAGCTGAACCGTAGATAGCAGGATGCGGGATTTCCCGTAGAAACACCCCCGCTTATTGTTTTTCGTGTCTTAACCCGTTTCCTAGCAGCTGGAAGGGACAGATGCTCTTCTTTGTCTGATCACCGGCTCTAAATGCCTCTAAACGACAGCAGACGTGACGAATCTCATTTGAGGGTCGCTGTGGAGCAAAGGTGGTGAAATCTTTTCCTCTTCCTCCTCCTCCACGCCCTGTCATCACTACCAGTAGCTGCCCAGCACCATGTCTTCTCCAGCATCGGCTGCGACAGCGAGTGAAAGCAGCACCACCACCGTTTTTGAAGAGGAAACCAGAGAGGAGGTAGAATTTTCTGGCAATCCTTTTTTTCCTCCATTTTTCTTTCTTTTTCTTTTCTTTTAAAATTTACATTCTGCTTGTTATTGAGCTTTAATGTGTCCATGAGGGTGCTGTGCAGGCTGTGACACACTGCAGGTGGATAATCTGACAGGTGTCATCAGTGTAAACTTGGACAGGGGAGTGCGTGCGGTGGTGGCGATCCACTCTACTTATCCTGTTTATTTAGTTTCCAATTTTATTTATTAACCTTTTAATTTTTATCAAAAAATATTTAAAGTAATGTTTTCTCACAGTTTCTCGTTTTTTACGAATTATTTTTGACAAATAGAAATAAATTAAATAAGAGAAAACGTAAACCAACGAAAAGGGTAAAAATAAGGAATGAAAATTAATACTATTCAATCAAATTAATGTCTTCTTTTATTTTAGATACATTTTCTGGTACATTAACTTTTAATCGTAGTTTCATTACTCAAATTTAGGTACTTTTGTCCTCCATACAGCGAAACTTACATGTACAGCAAGAACATATAGAAATATTTGTTATGGTCCTGATTTTGAAACATGAAGCTTAGAGTTCTAAGAACTTTGAACTTTTGAATTCTTCATCATTCTTCATCTCTGTTAGGTTTCTCACTTTGTAGGTTTATTATGTTTAACTGTAGTAACACTCTTGGGGTCAAGTGTTTATAGAGTCCTGTTTGAGTCTTTGCTTATTCCAGGCTTCACCTTTATCCGCTTGTATATTTTTGTCAAGTCTTTTCTTCTTGTTTTTTGTGCCTTACTTTGTAGATTTAATTTACCTTTTTTTAATCAAGTTTATTTTGTTGTTTAATTTTGATTTAAAATGTTTCTTCTTATGTTTGTGCTTTCACATGACAGCAAAAACCACTGAAGCAAACTCTGAGCAAGTCCTTATGTCGAGAGAGTTTCTGGAAATGCTTCCTCCTTTCTGTTCTCATGTATGGCTGCATGGGAGCCATGGTTTGGTGTCACGTCACCAAGGTGACCCGCTTCACCTTCGACAGTGCCTTCAAAGGGAAATCCAAAATGTACCATGACAGCCCCTGCTCTGATGGCTACATCTACATCCCCCTGGCCCTGCTGGGCATGCTCTATTTAGTTTACCTGTTAGAGTGCTGGCACTGTCATGTGAAGAATGAGCTGCTGCACAAAATGGACGTAGAGGGCATCTATGAGCACATCAAGAAGATGCAGCAGGCTAAGCCCTGCATTTGGTGGAAAGCCTTCAGCTACCACTATGTGCGCCGAACTCGACAAGTCACGCGCTACCGCCGTTATTCTTGCACCCAGGTTTACCATGAGCGCCTTGACACCCAGGTGGCAGAAGCAGAATTTGACTACAGTCACTGTGGTGTCAAAGATGTTTCCAAACAGCTGCTCGGCTTAGAGAAGTCCGTGCTCACAAAGATGCGCTTCACCAAGTGCTTCAGTTTTGCCAATGTGGAGTCTGAGAATTCTTATCTCACACAAAGGGCGAGGTTTTTCACTGACAATGAGGGCCTGGATGACTACATGGAAGCCAGAGAAGACATGAACCTGAGGAACATTGACCTGAAGGAGTACGTCTTGGTCCTCTGTGACCCAAAGCACCACCCCTGGTATCTGTCCCACTATGTCTTCTGGTTTGCCTCCTTCCTTACATTCTCTTGGCCTCTCAGAGTCTTCACAGAGTATCGCACTGCATACGTCCACTACCGTGTTGAGAAGGTCTTTGGGCACGATTACCGCCCCGTGTCGCCATGTGTTGATCGACGATACTGGTGTCGTATCCCTCGAGTTAAAAGCACTGATGTTACAGAACTGGAGTGGCACATTTGCTCCAACCAGCAACTGCTTACCCAGAGGCTGGCCTCATGGATCTGGCCCAGCGACCGTCCAACTTCAGCGAGATTCATCAGAACTGTTAGCGCTGCCACAGAGTCATCATCTGATCCTCAGTGTTCTTTAGAAGCCCCCTCAGCATCTGCACTAGTGCCAACGTTCCTTTAAGGGACCCTGTTATCACTAGAAAAAGAAATGCTGCAAAAAAAGAAGAAGCAGTAACTAGTATTGGGTTTCACACAATGTGGTCATTAGGGAGGAGGAGCCTCAAAGGTGAAGACTTTGTTGTAGTTTTGTCTCCGTCAAGAATCTTTTTCTGTGATTTCTGTTTAGCCTTCAGGTGACCTGTGTGGAGTCATTTATGACCCCAGCCTTATATTTATATGTGCCTTTGTGATATTTTTGATCGTAGAACTATTTCTTGCCATGATTTTTTCCATCTTCTTCTTCTTTTATCGTTATAGGCTTTGATTTTATTGTAATTTGTGACTTGTCGGTAATAATGTCATATTTATGAGTCCAATTTTGACCATTATTATTTTTAGATATTTCAGTAATCTGAACATTTTGAGTGTTCCTGCTCAAAGAATAATATTATACATTAACAAACAAAATGTTTTTTAGATTTAGTTTGAGCCTGGAAGTAACAAAAGATGAAACACAAACCTCCTGACTGTGATGACTTCACTGTAATTTGTCAAAGTACTATGGTGTCATCTTTTCATAGTTCAGTGTTAAATGATACATAATCTGCTTAAAAGTATATTGCATATACTTACATACACGTTTCTAGTGTTATTGAAACAAAGAATTTTGTGAGAAGAATCATAGGATTGTCTAAATAAAATGTCATTGTATTTGTACAACCCCTCTTTGAAATGAAAATTGTAGTAAAAAAGTTTTTTGAGGGTTAAAAGCAAGTCAATTTTACTAAAGACTGATGCTCAGATACAGTTATTCAGTGTAAGGTATAAGGAAATAATGTACTGCAACGTTGTTATTTGTGCATTAAAGTACATTTTAATGGCACATTTAGTCATTTAAAAACACCACAACCCTTCAAAATGACCCATTAGATTTTCCAACATCCTGCTGAGGGGATGTCCTCCTCTGTTTCAGTAAAGACAAATTAGAACCATACAGCTGAACAGACAGCTTTAGGACAAACTTTATTTTTGTTGTGAGTTGTAAGTTTAATTGTGAGTCAGAATGTGATATGATTTTGATGTTCGATTGAGTCTCTTTCATGTATCCCAATTATGTGAAGAAATGTGCTTTTTGGTAATAATGCCAGCAATTAATGTGCTTCATATCATGTATGACACATGACTCGCACACAGGATGAGCTCTACTTACAAATATCTTTATTACACTTAAAGAAATAAGATTTTTCATGCAGTAGATTTGATGCTTGATGGTTTCTGGAAACTTTTCACCACATTTCTTGAACAGTTATCAAGGTTCTTGAAAATATTTTACACGCTGTGTAACAGACGTAACATTATTAATGTGACTGATGGTATTCATATTTAAATTTAAATATGTAAATCAATAATAAAATGTATTTTATTTTTAACATTTCTCTTTGATGACTCCAGAATAGAATAGAGATGCCAAAGTGAAATTAAAAGCAAGAAAAAACACATCAAAAAGACAGACACAAGAAACAAGAAATGAATAGTAAAGATTAATTTAATGAAGCTGAACATACAAAAGTTGACAAAAGCTACAAATGGAACTAATTTATTTTCAAAGAATGCTTAATGTTTACTCTATAGAGAGTCCTGGGAAAACGTAGGTATACACTAACTTCTACTTTTCATAGGAATTAAGTGTAAGTAGAAGCTGGGCGCTGATCATCAAATGCACTTGATTCAGAGCAGCTGTGTGACCACTGTTATAAAAGCAGACTTTTTGGGAGTTTGCTGGTCTGGAGGATTCACCAGTGTGTTAAAAAAATGCCACAAGCTACAAAGTAATGGACATCACAGCAAAATCAAACCAACTTTAGAGAAACTTCAAAAAAGACCAAGAGCAATATAACACCAAGAGCCTCTACAGGCCTCAGCCAAAATGTTAACGTTGATGACATTAAAATTTAAAAAAGAATGAAGAAGTATGGCTGTGATGGACCATGGCAGACCTGGTGACACTGTCATGCTTCCAAACATCTTTATTCAAACATATACACACACGGTTGCTGTTAACAACAGTGAGCTGCAGCTCTCCCGCTGCCAGCTCCATAAAACACTCACAACAACAACCCAGAACAGGACCGGGTGCAGATAATTAAGGCGGCGGGCATGATTGCGGATGGCGTGCAGGTGCGTCCGCCCTCCCCGCACGCCACCGCAGGCCACGCCCGCCACAATGGCTTTTACAGAGAAGTAGGCCATTTCTCTCTAAAAAGAATATGGCAGCAAGACTATGGCAAAAGCCAAAGACAACACATCAGCACAGACATGTCACACCAACTGTCAAGCACAGAGGCGGAGTGAGAATGATTTGTGCTTGTTTTGAAACCACGGGACCTGAAAACCTTTGAGTCATTGAGTCATCAATAAACTCATCTGTGTACCAATGTGCTCTACAGTCAAATGTGAGGCCATCTGTCTGATTCGTGTAAAAACAAAAATTAATGACTCTGTATCATTTTTATTTGTGTATATGTGCCATGTGTGTTGGGTGCATATAGCTATGTGGCTAAATTGTCTGTCTGGAGTCCAAGTTAATGTGACTCAGAGCTAGTATTTGGTTGTAGGCCATATTTCTCATTTTTATTTTCGGATATTCAGGGCTGAGTACAATAACCTCAGTTTTAAACATAATATTAGAGGTCATCCAGGTCTTTATGTCTTTAAGACATTCAGACAGGTTAGCTATTTGGTGTGTGTTATCCAGCTTCATAGATAGATATAGTTGGGTATCATCTGCATAGCAGTGAAAATGTATGGTATGCCTTCTAATGACACTGCCTAAAGGGAGCATGTATAATGTAAACAGAATTATACATGTTCCCTTGAGCAGTATCATCAACAAACAACAAATCAACAAACAGGAGAATCCACAACACTACGAATAATTAAGTCCTCTAAATAAAATCAGTGGCTAAGTCTAAAGTGTGACCAGATTGCTTTGATAAAATAAAAATAACTTTATTTTTACTCCATATGTTGATAATGAGTGGAGCCGTACCTTTTAGTTCGGACTTTCCCTTTAAGTGATTTACACAACAGCATCTCCCGGTACCTCAGTCTACCTCTGTCAGCACCATGGACAGCGACCCCGCCAGCTCTCCTCAGTCCTCCTGCGCACCCA
>VUQR01036739.1:25868-43368 GCA_015108515.1 Hemichromis elongatus
CCCAGCGGGCCCCGAGGGGCACGGCACACGCCTTCAGTAACGACGACCAGCTAATACAGCAAATCTCCCATCATGGTACTGCGGCACTGGCAGTGAACCGTAGACTGCAGGATGCGGGATTTCCCGTAGAAACACCCCCGCTTATTCTTTTTCGTTTCTTAACCACCGGGAAGGTACAGATGCTCTTTTTTGTCTTTTACCGATCAACCGGTCCCCGTCGGCTCGGCTCTAAATGCCTCTAAACGACAGCAGATATGACGAGTCTCGTTTGAGGCTCGCTGTGGAGCAAAGGTGGTGAAATCTTTCCCTTTTCCTCCTTCTCCACGCCCTGTCATCACTACCAGTAGCTGCCCAGCACCATGTCTCCTCCAGCATCGGCTGCGACAGCGAGTGAAAGCAGCACCACCACCGTTTTTGAAGAGGAAACCAGAGAGGAGGTAGAATTTTCTGACAATCCTTTTTTTTGGCACAGCAAATGCCTTTTGTTACGGTCTGTTTGTCGGAGCTTGTCGCAGAGCTTTAATGTGTCCATGTGCGTGCTGTGCAGGCTGTGACACGCTGCAGGTGGATAATCTGATGGAAATTTCGTGTTACAGAAATGTCACTGTTTCACAGTCTGATATAGGAGGGTATTTCTATAACCCTGTAGCATGCATATTTTAGTGGAAAACTGCAGGAGATGTGATTGGGAATCAGCCAGCCAGCGTCGTTACCTGTTTTTAACCTCCCGTGTGCTGCAGTGGGCCTGTGAACCTTACCATGGACGGAATATACTCAGTTATTTTTTTATTGTTTTCAGGCGTATTTTCTTTGCATAGAAATGTCTGATCCATGTGTGTTTTGCCACACTTTTATGCAAATCATCCTCAGACGTTGCAGTCATCAGTTAGCAGAGATGCAGGTCAGCTGCAAACGAGCCACTGACCTAATAACATCCATCAGTTTGGCAGGGATCCGGTTAGGGTTAGAGTTAGGTTAACATCCACTCTTTCTTAAGGAATTTTCACCCAATGCAATAATTACATAATTGTAAGCCCAAATGCATGGACACTCACAGAAATAAAAACACCAGTTTCTACCCCCAAAGGTATAATCAACACACATCTACACTCATTAAGCTGATTATTAGACTTCAAGACAACTATATACCTTTGTAAGGACTAGAAGGGTGCAGTGCTGTTTAGTGTTTCCCATCTTCATGCTTTCTTTTTCTATTTTTTTAGATGTCTCAGATCATCAAATAAATTTTAATATTAGACAAAATAACCTGGGTAAAGACAAAATGCAGTATTTTTTGATGGTGATTTCATTTATTAAGAAAAAAAAAAGCTCCCCAAACTGGCATGGCCTTCAATAAAGCATTTTTGATAACTGGCAGTGAGTCTTTTATATCACTGTGGAGGAATTGCTGGTCTGTTGCAGATCATTGTCATGCTGCATAACCCAACAGTGATGATGAACTGATGGCCGGACGTACTCCTTCAGATTTTCTTGTTCCACCAATTACAGCAAGTCTTGTTAGTACAGAGAATATATTCCCCATAGTCTTGGGGATCATTAAAATGTTTTTTTTAGTAAATGTGAGATGAGCCTTTCTGTTTGTTTTGGTCAGCAGTGGTTTTCTCCTTGGAACCCTCTAATGGATGCCATTTTGCAATTTTTTTCCTAGTTTCTTTCTTATTGTTGATTCATGATCTCTGATCTTAACTGAATAAAGCGAGACCTGAAGTTATTTATTATTAGTTATTAGTTATTCTTTTAGATTCTTTTGTGACCTCCTGGATGAGTAGTCAGTGGATGCTTGAGGTATTTATGGTACACTGGCCAATCATGGGAAGGTTCACCACTATTCCAAATCTTCTCTATTTATCATTAATGGCCTTCACCATGATTTACTGGAGTCCAAGAGTTTCAGAAATGACAATTTAACCATTTTCAGACTCCCAGGTTTAGATCATGGCACGATGTGGTGTTGGTTTTTGACGCCTTTTAGCCTACTTCACTTTGTTGGACAGGTTCTGTTTAAGTAATTTCTTTATTCGACAGGTCGGACAGTAATCAGATCTGGGTGTGATGACTGAAATTGAACTCAAGTCTTTTTTGTGTGTCTTAATGGGGTTATCTTTGTCTAATAATAAAATCTGATAATCTGAAATATGTAAGTGTGACTATTACACAGTTTCCTCTAAATTTTAGGGTGCAATATCAGGAGACAGTCTGTTTCAGGTGAAATATGAAATTTACCCCTAAATTTTAAGACTTAAGATTAAAGGTGCAGAATTGCAGAGAACTGTCACCCTTTCTCCCTGTGCCTGGGAGCCTTATGTGTTCATGTTGACACCAGATGTTCAAAGGGTGTAAAAAGTCTTCCCTGCACTCTGCACCTCAGTGGATACAGCCCCAGTGATAAACCTCTGTACCACTAAAAGTGCAAAAATTTACTTTTATTGTCTGAAAGTGTGCAACAACATTGTTTTATATCATGTCAGTGCTGCATACTTCATTTGACAATTAACATAATAGTCTTGTTGCTCTTTTCAACCATAACCTCAGTGCTACTTCTTTATTTTGGTTTAATTATGCAAATGATTAAACAATGTCATGGTTATTAATCAGCAGCTGCAATAAAAGCATGTAAAAACACTGTAAAGCAGATGAACTGACAGGGGGATACTCAAAGGACTGAGTAGGGGATCAAGACACAATTAGGAAAAATTAAGGGTGGAAAGAACTGTAAAGGAAGAAGAGAAAAGCCACAATAATACACATGAGATAACTGAAAAAAAGGCACAAGCCAGCTAAAAGACAAATAACTCATAGTGGCAACATGATTTATGTGTTACCACACAAACCAGAAACACAAACCCAGCAGATACGTATGATGCCAGTCAGGTTCACCGAGGACCGCAGTGAGAACAGATAAAGACGAGACTTTTACTTTATTTACACGTTTTAAATTAATTAGAAATTCCTCTTTTCTAAAGATTTTCACCTACGATTCAAAGTTTATTAGGTTTTCTGATATTTAATCTCACAAAAATAATCAGATAGCAAACAACCAAAACACAACCCTGGATCTGACAGTATGTGCAGTCTGTGGTGTTTAACTATGGAGGGCCTAAACAACCCCAAAAATGAAATAACACATAAAGGACTCTTGTAATATCAATATGACATAAATCGAAATTTGTTTTCATTTAATTATAATTCAGCTGTATAAATTCTCATATTTATTCAGTTTTCAATTTATGTCTCTACTTCATTTGATAACTTGTACATTTTAAATTTTACATTTTTGTACTGAGTATTGCATTTATCCAATTTGTTTCTGTATTTTGTGAATTTTAGCTTTGGCATTTCTTTTTTAAATATCCCTTCTGGTACATTCAAATATATTGTGCTGCAGTTACATGGCTATTCTCGCCTAGTTAATATTTACAAAAGGTTGAATTTGTTTTTTACGGAGCAAGTTTTAAATAGATCATGAGATTGTGGATGTTTAGGATTTGGTGGTGATAGGATTATAAATATATATCCTGATCAATTTTTAAAATGTTTCTTCTTATGTTTGTGCTTTCACATGACAGCAAAGACCACTGAAGCAAACTCTGAGCAAGTCCTTATGTCGAGAGAGTTTCTGGAAATGCTTCCTCCTTTCTGTTCTCATGTATGGCTGCATGGGAGCCATGGTTTGGTGTCACGTCACCAAGGTGACCCGCCTCACCTTTGACAGTGACTTCAAAGGGAAATCCATGATGTACCATGACAGCCCCTGCTCTGATGGCTACATCTACATCCCCCTGGCCCTGCTGGGCATGCTCTATTTAGTTTACCTAGTTGAGTGCTGGCACTGTCACGTGAAGAATGAGCTGCAGCACAAAGTGGATGTGGAGGGCATCTCCGAGCGCATCCAGAGGATGCAGCAGGCTAAGCCCTGCATCTGGTGGAAGGCCATCAGCTACCACTATGTGCGCCGAACTCGACAAGTCACACGCTACCGCAACGGAGACGCCTACACAAGCACCCAGGTTTACCACGAGCGTGTCAACACCCACGTGGCAGAAGCAGAATTTGACTACGGTCACTGTGGTGTCAAAGATGTTTCCAAACAGCTGCTCGGCTTAGAGAAGTCTGCGCTGACAAAGATGCGCTTCACCAAGTGCTTCAGTTTTGCCAATGTGGAGTCCGAGAATTCTTATCTCACACAAAGGGCGAGGTTTTTCACCGACAACGAGGGCCTGGATGACTACATGGAAGCCAGAGAGGGCATGCATCTGAAGAATGTTGACCTGAAGGAGTATGTTTTGGTCTTCTGTGACCCGGAGCACCACCCCTGGTATCTGTCCCACTACGTCTTCTGGTTTGCCTCCTTCCTCACGTTCTCATGGCCTCTCAGAGTCTTCACAGAGTATCGCACTGCGCACGTCCACTACCGTGTTGAGAAGCTCTTCGGGCACGATTATCTCCCTGTAACCCCTTGTGACGATCGACCTTATTGGCGCCGTATCCCTCGAGTTAACACCATTGACAGTACAGAATTGGAGTGGCACATTCGCTCCAACCAGCAGCTGGTTCCCAGTTACTCAGAGGCTGGCCTCATGGACCTGGCCCAGTGCCCCTCCAGCTTCAATGGGCTTCGTCAGAACTGTGAGCGCTGCCACAGAGCCATCAGCTGCTCCTCAGTGTTCTCCAGAAGCGCCCTCAGCATCTGCACTGGTGCCAGCTCCCGCATTCCCTTCAGCAGCAGCCGCTTCTCCTTGGCCAGGCGTTACGGCTCTCAGCGCAGCTGCTTCTGGAGGAGTGGCAGCCTGGATGACCAGGAGAGCCCCAGTGAAAATACCCGTTGCCTATCGGAACGCCTCACCACAGATGACGAGGAGCCCCCAGACTATGAGGATGCACTTTGCTACCCGGTACTTATTGTCCATTGCAGTGAGAACTGCCACAACCACAGATCTTTCCACAGAAATGGTTCTTGCGTGGAGACCTCTTTATGATATGCAGTCACAGCGGCATTTCTGTAGCACTTCAAAAACAGGGCGTAGTGGATGCTGTAAGAAACAATTACCTGAATCTTGAATGTGTGAATCACCAAAGCAATAACAGTGGTCAGTGAGTGGAGAACAAAGTGACATCCCATGATAAGCTTACACACAAATAAATCATATCTGCTTGGCTTCCAGGAAAATCCAAGAAGACGCAGACTGTTACAAAGCACACCATCGCTACAGCTTTTACAGTGCATGTGAAACTAAAGCTGCAGATACCTCATAGTACTTTCTCAGAGGTCACACATGGACAGGTTTAAACCTTTCACATTCATTCAGTGATTTATTATGGAGCAGCTTCTACAAATTTAACTTCTATCTACAGCAATAACTGTGAAAACAAATCTCAAGTGGAGGATCGCCACTTTGTGCTGGTGCACATCACAAAGTGGAAACCTCTGACTTCAAGTGACTATTTAAATCTTGGACGCTCTCACTCACTCTTAAACCATTCTGTGATGTTTTCATTTCATATGTGAAGTGCTGTAACTTCCTTTTAAATCATCTGCTTTTTTCCTATATTACCCAGAATGCCTTTTATTAACTTCAGACAACAGGTAGAAGCTTAATTTCAACAGACAGTGACCTAAGGATGTTAGAAAGGGGGATGCATTTGTTCAGACTGAGAGAAGTTCAGAGTTGTGCCCTCCTAACAGCCAGTCCTGTGGTTTTCTTGCATCCTAGTGCATCTCTTCTTCTTCTTCTTCTTCTTTGGTGGATTTCTCTGTACTTGACTGTTGGGTGTTGGTGCTATGTGGCAGCTCCAGACTGTTGTGGATGTTGGGTAACTGATACATGAACATGATGTTTACAGTTGGTGCTTTCCTTCTAACCTTGGATGTAAACATTGGAATTAACAGTTTGGCCATCTTGAAGAAAGTAAGAAACAAAACAGAATTAAGTGGACTCCCCCCCCCCTTTAGTGGCTTTAACATGCGATTAATTTGTCTTGACTGACCCAGAAAATGAAAAAACGCACGAACACTGTGTAGTCTTATGAGTCTTTACCTTGACAGACTAAAACGCATCAAGCATTACGCATAAAATGGGACATTTCTGCTGCCTACTGCCATGATGAAACCTGCCGGCAACTGTGGTACAAATACACATCATTACACACATCATGTGGACATAAAAGCTAGAGACTGTTTCATGTGATCAGGAGTGTGGATTTAGCTGCAAGAAAAGATCACAAGATCCTCGAATCCATGCCTGATTTTGCATGATTTCCTCCTGCTGAGACACTGTGGTAAAACCATAAAACATCCATGAATGTAAACCACCAGCATATACAATATACTCTGTACCATTATGTGCTGATAGTAAAGGAATAATGCTCCATTTTTCATCTGTAAAATGGTGATCGTACCACCCAGCATGTACTGATATGTCACCATGTTACTGAAAGACTTTGGATGGTGTCATCTGGAGGATATGTGACTCTTCTGAGTTTACAGTCAGTATATGCAAGGATGTAAATTCCCTTATGTTTACAAATTATACAAACTTTATAATACATGCTTCTTTTTTTAATATAAAAAATGTTGTATTCATTGTGGCACAATCTGTCTTGATTCTGTGGAGGACTAAAACAGCCAATTTAAAAAAAAAAAAAAATTCATATGCCATTAAATGCCTCTCAAATAAACATAATAACCTACTTTTAGCATCATTTTTTTTTTTATTTAACCCAAACTATTGTATTGTTGTATTCTTTCAAATTTCTTTCCACATTTCTAATTTCTTTTGCAAATAAGGCTAGCAATCAAAATCAGCCATGAGGTGAACCTTTTACCTTTTCTAAATAAATGTTTAAATAGGCCTCAGTTAATAAATATTTAAAATAGGTTAGCTAAGCAAAGCTAACTTATATGTACAAAGAAATGCATAAAGAAATGTAAAAACAAAAAAATGAATTTGAGGGAAATAAACATTAATTCATAAATTATTTTAATAAATAAAATGTGAAATTAAAAGAAGATCAACTACAAATAATCAAAAAATATATAACTTATTTTTGTGGCATTTAATGGCACAGTTAGTTATTTACTGAATAAATAATTTATTTATAATCTTAAGCCTGTCAGTTTTGGCCCTCCATACTTCATACATTGTTTTTAATAATGTAGTTACAGTACATCCATATTATTATGCACTTGATGGAAGTGACATTTGACATAATGAATTGTAGTGCAGCTGAATGTTGGTGTAAATTACCTTAAAGTAATAATTAAGCTGATATGTTATTATAAATGCTCAGACATGGAACAAAAACAAGAGTCTTGTACAAAGAAAGTGTCATAAATGTCACTGTAACCAAATGGGCTGTATAAATAACTTAATTACCTTTCAGAATATGTATTTCAAATTCTCTTATGCTGGAAAAATAAAAGTTGCAATAAATGTGTGGGTCACACCCATGTACAGTTAAACAAAATGTTGCTTTCTTGCATCCTCAAATCCTTTTCATTCTTTGCTTTCTCTCCCTCCTAGCTGTGGTGAGACAAAACTGTGAAAAATCAAGAAAAGAAATTAGGTTTTCTTTCATTAAATGGCTTCAAATCCTATTAAAAAGCCCCCGGAATAAAAAATAATTAAGCTATTAACTAATTTATAAAATGTAACAAATTGTTACTTATGTTATCTTATTTACAGTTACTTTTAAGTTTCCATTTTATTTAATAATGTATAGATTGCTGGCAAAGCAAACTATAGCTGATAACCAAAAGATGGGGCCTCTTTATGGGATGGTATTTTTCCACACAGTCATCTCCTGAGTTACAGAGAATGGTATGAAAAAGAGAAAACATGCAGGAAGAAAATGGAGGAGAATGGCCAAACTGCTTCGAGGAAGTCAACAGTGAATTAAGTAACTGCTCATATGAATAAAGGTTTGTAGAAGAGCATCTGTGAATGAACAATACATTAAAACCAGATGGACTTTAGCACCACAAGACCTCACTAAGGCTAAAGACAAGAAAGTTGTTATTACTGTTGGTGTATCAAAACAGTAACTGAGATTGGCTTAAGGGTTGATTAAAAGGAGCATAAATGTCTTCCAACGTGCCCAGATTTGAGTTTTGCAAGCAATTGTGCACAGTGTTTGGTGAGTAATCAAAATCTGTATGGAATGCCACATTTCACAAAATGATGCCTATATTCTTTTTATTAAATGAATATAACGTTCATATTTAATTCATTTGATGGTTACTCATTCAATAGTTGATTGCCTGAGTTTTTCAATATTTGTTGTGATAAAAAAGGCAGGCGATCTTTCTTAAATTTAACCATTTTGCGTTAAAATTCCTTCACTGCCTTTTGCCTCGGCCATAGGTGTAATAATCCACCGGTGCCATAGGAGGCAGTATATTTAAATCAGCGACTACACATCTACTCCACGGCAGCGGAGAGGACGAAGTACAGTAAGAAGCAATGAAAGGTTATTCCATAGGTGAGTGTACTGCAGCGTGTTAGGAAACTCGTAGTTAAGTCGTTAGTAGATAAAAACTGTTTGCACCACGTTTGATGGTCACGAAGCTCGTACTGGGTTACGCTTGGGTTGAAGTAATCAGTCCACGAGGTCAGCGGAGAAAAGTAAAGCTAGCTAACCGCCCGTATCGGCGTCCGCTCGGCTTCAACTTTAACCTCAGCATTGAGCGGAGACAGCAACCGGTAACAATTATGATATAAAAGTGTGTGAAAAGCAGAAGATGTATATAAAATACACCAGCTATAGTGAGACCATAACACATCCGAGGTCAGCAACGACCAAAGAACGTCTTGTTACTGAGTACTTCCGGAATAAACAACGCATGTCGACTAAAATAGTAAAGCTTAAGCTTTGCCTTTAATCCTGTCATTGAGTTAAAGAAGAAGCATTTGGTATTTTTCTTGTATTCATTCAATTCAAAATAATTGTATTTATTTGTTTTACCTTAGCCGAGACTAAAAATACATTGATGCTTTTATTCTGAAGATTACAGTAAATCAAACGGATCTGAACTTATGTTCTGCAGTTTAAAAAGTGTGTATAAAATTATGGATCAGGTGAGGAGGCAGATGTTTTGCTGTGTGAAGATGATAACACAACATATGCACCCTGTCAGCCTCCCTAAACCTGTGTCATTATTGTAACTAAATTTGCAAATTTGATCCAAAACACACAAAAATAAAGGTGAATTCAAAGTGGTTCTATTTTTTTTTTCCTAAATTTAATAGATGTTGTGATATCAACTGATCATGAAGTGAAAAGACAGAAATCGTGAGTCCTGTTCTTGAACCTTGGGTCTTCATATTGAATCCATATTAATTAACTGAACTTTTTTGTTGTTGTTGTTTTGACAATCTCATCCTTTCTTTCAGTGACTGGGTGGAGCACAAACATGCAGAGTTTGGTGGTGCAGGCTCTTGCCATGAGGCAGCTTGGAAGGTTGAGCCCTCGCCACCTGCTAGCTACCGGATATGGACTGAGGCAGACCGAATGGTGTCCCAGGACCATTCATACACGCCAGCTGTGCGGCTACTCGGTCTTCCCTGTGACACCTGGCTGTCACCGGCCTGCTTTCCGTGGAAGAGACGCTCTCAGGTGTTGGTCTGCTCATCATTTAAGGTTTAAAAGCAACAAGAAGAAAGGTGCTTCAAGCGCACAGGACGAGGAGGAGGAAGATGAGGATGATAAAGATGCAGAGGATAGTGATTACGAGGATTTGGACCCAAATCTACCCAAGGACTATAAAGACATGGAGAAATATGTTCAGTCCTTCCGCTACGACGTCATTATAAAAGCTGGCCTGGATATGGCACGCAAGTGAGTCAGCATAAGAATCAAAGGCTGGGTGGGTGTTGATAAGTGATTAAGTTGCTGCTGAAGATAAACAGGATTTTGCATTCTTTCTTCCATACTTCATAATCAAAACAGGAAATTAGGAAATTTACATCTGAGGCACAGACTATGTGTTGATGCCACAATTGCATAGGAACACAGCACGAAAAAAACTGCAGACATTAGGGACTTTGTCTCTATTATACCAGAGTCTAACCTGCTTCTGTCTTGTCACAGTAAAATTGAAGATGCGTTCTACAACAACAAGCTCAGACTAAATGGACAGAAACTCATCAAGAAAAGTAAAACGGTGAGTACGGTTTGCTTACGACAGTGCATAAATGAGGTTATCCTGTGTTCCTCATATTTTATTCTTTTCTCAGGTAAAAGTCGGGGACACCCTGGACCTGGTTCTGTCAGAGAACCCAGAAACGAACACTGTTACATTGATGCGAGTCATTCTCAGAAGGGTTTTTACTGACTCTGGTAACACTGAAAAGCACAAAGTTGCCATAAGACGCTGGAAATGTCTCGCGCTTCCCAGGGAGGAGGCCTTTAAACCTTGAATCTGCCTGAGACCGTACTGACTGTAATGCCACTGTCTTATGAGGTCAACAACACTCAGTGGCTCTCCAACGAGGTGGATGTAGGATGGATTACAAAAATGTTGTGCAGAGCTAACAGCTCTCTGAATAAATGTGTATGTCTCCCTTCTATAGTGGGACACTCCCCCAATAAAGGTACACTGTGAGGGTTTGGATTTCACCATTTGTGTCCTCGTGGATTTTTTTTTTTTTTTTAAGCTGTGTGGTGTTTATGGTTTAAGAACAGAAACTGCCAACACTTTACATACAGAAGTAAATAAATAACTTTAAACTTCCATTAGATATCCCAAAATATTAATAAGGAAATGCTATTGTATATGATATTATATACAATACATTTCTTTGAGGAATCAGAAAGAAATATCCAGCCTTAATCCAATTGGCTGGAAACAAGCATTTCATGTGATTCTTAAAACAGGAGCCCTTATTTGTACTCTTGGGCCTCTAATCTGTTGGGGCTAACCTGGAAAAAAAAAAAGGAAAACTAAAACTGTCTCATGCACATCTCGATATTAGCTTAATGGAATAAAAGTGCAATTCATCAGCTTCTCCAGTGTTAATGATGGAACTAAGAGCTGGATACCTGTGGCTCAGGAGATGGAGTACCACCTATCACCTAGGTGGTTTGCAAATTGTGAAGCCTAAATTGTGCCTGATGCATGTGATAGCACTTAAAGGTATAGAATAAAGCACTGTGTGAATCTAGCTTACAGTAGAAAGTGCTTTTAAGTGCTCATTTAAGAGCAGATGTGCTCCATGTACCACCGTATAGCCTGTTTAGTCCATGATACTAGAGTCTATTATCTAACTTTATTAATGCAGTAGATCTTTCTGACCAAAGCACTTTAAGTACACACGTTTATATAGTGCTCTCTCTCTCACACACACACACTCTGCTCATTCATCTGCAGAACTTGTATTACTTTCAACCTTAAATCACAGTTTTATCTTTCTTTATAAAATCAGTCATCTGCCAGCAGACTTAAACATGTCTTCAATGTCATGTGATTGGGTTGATTTTTCAAGTTGATAACCACCTTCAAGGGAGCTCTTAGCCTAACAGGTAAGCCAAACCAGATAAAGACAGGCTATCCTCTGTATGTTGAACTTACTCCGGTCTGGATTATGTAAAACAATTTGATTATATGTCACATTTATAACTGTGGTTTTATTAGAAATTGGTTATCATGATCCATTGTCATGTTAAATTATCTTTATAATATAAACTTCTATAAGAAGGCTTAACATAAGCACATTGTTATTAAAACAGTGGTGGCACGATGCTACATCAGTAACTGCGATGGAAATATATCACATCCTTGTGATTTGATTTCTGTTCATAGAGCAAATGTGTGATCTATGCTGTTAGCTACTATCGTTATTATTGTTATAAGGCTACAACATTTATCAACAGAGTATGTTAGAGAAGCTATGACATGTTTGGCTTATAAATAGGAGCGGTTTTAACTTTTTTATCGAACAATAATAAAGACTACATAAACTAGAACATCTACTGCTGTAGCCAAAAAGGTAAAATATGAGTAAGAATACTACTAAACAAACTCGCAACAGCTTGGCTTCTTCCTACAGAGGACAGTGTGTAGAAGTTCAACAATGCGATTTCAGCTTATATACTGTGCAACTGTTTTTATGACAGAAAGTGTTGGGTAACTGCAGAGTACTGTAACTAGGACACAGTGCTTGACCTCTTGGCCTTTTTAAGAATGTCACACTTCTTGCGATTGGGGCGCCGGCAGCGTTCGTCGATGCTTGGCACACATTCGTAGTGCCACACCTCCTCCATCTTATCCACAGGATACACGGCTTCCACGTAGTGACGGATCAGTCTCAGTCGAACAGGGTCGAGCTGCTTCTTATTGCAGGCGCCTGAATGGTTGTACTGCAGCCGCAGGTTCTCGTGGGTGAAGAGCTCGGGGAAGAGGCGTACCAGCAAGCGGGCGGCAAAGTTCCCAACAGAGAGACTCTGCTGGACAATTTCCCGTACCTCAGTATCGGAGAGCAGGTAGACGGAGGGAACAGGAAAGTCTGGTTTGGATACAGTAAGCTCATCAAGGGGGATTTTGCAGAAGTCTTTGCTACTTTTCTCGGGAGGTAAAGAGGGAATATCTGGATCCTGTCTGCTGTTATCAGGATGGAGCTGGTTCAGCTGGCAGAGAAAGTCCTGCTCTGCCTCCTGACCGTACACTTTGCGTTGCTGCAGGTAGGATCTCCTCTGCTCCGTGTCACGTCTCCTGCACCGCTCATCAAGTTTACCGACAAATTCCAACATCCACACTCTGTCGTTCTTGGCCCGGGGGTAGACCAACTGCACGTAATGACGGATCAGGTTTACGCGAATGGGGTCGAGTTGCTTTTTCCCAAGAGAACCGCTGCAGTTGTACTGCTTTCTAGCGTTCTCGTAGGTAAAGAGCTCAGGGAACATGAGCACCAGTAGCCGAGAGGCAAAGTTCCCAACGGACAAGCTACATTCATAGTTGCTCTTGAGCTGTTCCCTGGACAGTATGTACTCCTGGGGAACAGTAAAGTCAGGCAGAGGAATCTCCAGATTGTCAAAATCTACAGGGGTAAGCAGCGACTTTTTAGACTTGCGACTGGGTCTTTCATATTCACTCACTTCTGGAACCTTGATAATTGAAACATCTTCAGGAAGACTGGCCAGTTCATAGACCTCCTCGTTGATGTTGTCCGGTTCACTCCCGTTGCCGTTACTGTGAGGACCCTCGAGTGCGTCTTCCATATGCTGAATGCACACTTGCAGCCAGCTGTCCTCGGGCACATCAGGGAAATTAGCTTCCATATACTTTCTAATTATGTCCATTTTGTCAGAGTCCAGGATTAGCTGTCCCACACTACTAAAATTGCCGCAGTCTTCTGGTATTTTCCCCTCTTCAAAAACTTCAGGGAAGAGACGGTGTATTAGAAAAACAACAAAGTCTTCAGGGGAGGAGAACTCATCCAACTCCTCTGTGGCTTGTGTACCAAACCCGACATCTGAACCAGCAAGGCTGCCCTGCTGGTGATCTAGAGATATGTGCTCCTCCTGACCCTGTTCATTAATGAAACGAAAGGTTTGAGGTTGCTCTGCTTTTACGCCGCCACCTGTGACCGCCTGCTTCCTGAGCAGCCGGGCGCTTTCCATATCCCTCTGTGCCCAGAAGCGATTAAAAAAATCATTAATCTGAAGGAGGCACTCGTCCTGCCACACGCTGTTGTTTTTGACCGTGGGGTAGCACACCTCGACGTAGTTGCGGATCAGCTGCAGATGTAGAGATTCCAGCGTTCTCTTGCTCGCCATGCAGTCATGAGAGCACTCCCTGGCTTTGAACAGCTCCGGGAACAGATGCACAAGCAGTCGACAGCCCAGTTCCCCAGCGCTTGACGTCTGCTCCATCAGTTGATTCAATTCATCGCTGGTTAGCAGATACTCGGGGGGAGGCTGGAACTCTGTCACCATGTCAGCCGGTTTGATCTGCTTTTTTATCCTCATGACTTCCAGTGTCAGCAAGTCCACTTTACTGTGCAGCTGCGTCATGCTTGAATTTAGAGTGTTGAGAATGAAAAACATTTTCTCAATCAGTGGATAAAGGCTGGAGTCAGCTGTGGAAGCTTGGCCTAAAGTATCTGTGGCAGGGATGGTCTCTGCTGGGCCATTTTGATCCGGACTTTGGAGCTTGGATGAGAGCATATTGTTGAGTTGATTCATGCTGCCAAGGCAGGCCTGCTGCTCCAGACTCGGGGTGTTCCTCTTCTCCGAGATCCGGTGGGAGATGCTGAAGAGAGGCTTTCTATAGGAGATTCTAGATTTCTCCTGGATGCAGTCCCTCTTCTCTCCAGTTGTGGTGAGGCAAAGCGGTTCAATCCTGTTGCTCTCGTCTATCAAGTGGCGCCTCATCTAGACCAAATAAATGTCAGTCAAGGATGTGTAACCACATATAATATATTGTTTTAATCATGACTTGAGCTTCAATTACCTCGCTAGACACCTTGACTCTCTTGCTGCTAGTGGACTGGTCTTCGCCAGGACCCATCTCTGCAGATGACCGTTTCCCAGCCTCGGCAGCTCCCGAAGATCCACCTCCACATACCTGAGGTTGTTCACTAATAGCAATGTCCTCCATCTCCTCCTTACAATCCCGGACATGCTTGTGTTCTGCAAAATAATGCAGCATTTATTTTACTGCAAGAAAGTAATACACTATAAAAATAAATTAAAACATACTTTGTTAATTTGTAATTTTTTAATGCTGCAGTTGCAAAGGTAAGAATGCAGAACTTGCCTTTTTCAAGCATTGCTTCATCTGAGATTTCCCCATGCTCACGGGAATTCATAGCCTAGATAAAAAATTCAGAAGGTTACTTAATATGTACACACTAAATACATCAATGTATACATGTGACAGCAATACATGTAATACACATATACTTAGGTTTGGATAAATTACACAGAAAGGTTCTTGATGTTAAAATTAGCTAATGTACCTGTGCACCTGTTATTCATACCTTCTCTTTACAATTAGCAACTAATCAGATAAAAGTGTGCTAAAAAAGAAAGCAAGATCTAAGGACAATTGCAGCTTTGCAGATGAGTAAATTGTACTGTACGATTGTTTGAACAATTTACTCGTATGGGTCACCACTTTGCCAAAGAGTGGAAGAAGGCTAAAACTGTCATCCACAGATGAGAGGAAATTGGTTTGGATGTTCAGGAACGACCCAGGAAACACTAAGCTCTAAGCCTGCCATGAACTACAAACACTTGCATCACTATCCACAGTAAGGCCACATGGGCCGAGAGGGTGTTCAAGCTTGGCTGCAATTTGCTGCTGCCAAAAATATCTTCTGGGGCAAAAATTTTACGGTCTGGAGAGACAAAGATTGAGCTATTTGTTCACAATGATAAAAGGTATGTTTGCAGGAGTAAACGTGAGGCTTTTTAAACCTAAGAGCACTGTACTAAATGTCAATTGGTGGTGATAGCGTCATGCGCTGGGGCTGTCGTCCTGCTAGTGAAACACAGGTATTACATTGCATTACTGCTTCAAAGCTTGGTCCATGCCAAAAACCAAAATATTTAAATTAACTCTTCCGATGCCGCCAAGAAGACCAGTCAAATACCCAGAATCAGAACTTTAGATAAAGTCCAAATTGTGCACTCAGTTCTTTTTTTTTTTAAAAACTCATTAAAGATGCACGGTACCCAATCATTCACCCTGGCAAAAGAAGAGTTTAAAGAAATAATTAAAAGCCCAAAATTATCACGACATTCACGCCCATGATGACTGGATCTAAACTTCTAACTGCAGCTGTATCTCTGCCATTAAAATAATTAATGATGACACTTTTATAAATACCACTGGCTCTGCCATTAATCTGCCAATTGCAGATCTGCAGTCTGTTTCTGTTAAATTTAAGAAAGCACCAAAAATGCTTTTGACGCACTAATCCATTTACAAGTTTGCTGAAAAGCTGCTGCCACAAAATTGTTTTAAATACGTCAGAATATATCTGGATGGTAAAATCCCCTTAAAACTCCCTGTTGAACACCTGTGGACAAAATTAGAACCGAGGTGGTCCACCTTAGCTGACAGAAGAGAGGAACATTACATGCAGTCTACTACAACGGACACTTGGTTACCTCTGTGGTTTGCTTACATTTACACAACGCTCTATAACTGGATTTATTTTTATCTATCTGTAACCATTCTTGCACATGCTTTTTTTTATAAAATAAATAAATAATTTAATGATGATATTTTTTTTAGCTGTGATTCATGCACAGAGTAGAGCACACAGTAGAGTCAGACTACTTTTATAATTGCTTTATAAACTACTGTTTTTAGTTAAAATAAATACATGTTGTGGCTGGCGTGTCACTCTCACAGCAAACACCATGTGACCGGTTGCAGCCTTGTAGCTAAACACACACTCACACACACCTTTGGGCTTGCCTGAGTGTTTTATCCCAGGCTCGTGAGGCTGATATAAACGCGTAGTTAATGCTCACGCAGCTCTGACCCCCCTGTTACCTAAAGGCAGTCCGTTTTATAGAAGCATGCCTCCATACAGTGTTCCCTCCCAGCTCCCCTCCAGCGTTCATACCCCGCTACTTCCTCATTCTTCCGCCCATGAACCCTTGAACCACAACACGAGCCGAAGCCGCCGTGTGGACCGAACTCTTCCACAAACTTGTTGTTTTTCAGAAACGCTGGGCGTCTCTACTCTTCGTTTCTGTAACACCGCCACAATTTGTTTGTGAATTTTAATGACGCGGCAACGTTTGCGTGGACAACTGCCTGCCTGCCTTGCCGCCCCCCTCCTTCCCTCCTACCCCCGTCCTATTCCTCCTCCTGTGCCCCGACTCTCGCTAAATTAACCAAAAACCCGCGTGACCAGCGGTTTGAGCTCACCTTCACGAGTTCATGCCTCCCCCCGGGACCGTCAGCGACATGTCCATGGACTATCACTGCAGTTTGTTCCGCAGGTAATAAAAGAAGGTAATTCTTCTTGTTGGTGTTTTTTTTTTCTCGCTCAGCTCCTGTGCTTTCTCGCGTGACGTGACGGGCGCGCGCCTGCTGTGTCACTTCCGCACAGCTGTGGAAGAAGAGACGAGGGGAAAAAAAAGAAAAAGGACTACAGTTACAGTTTTATATTGTAAATACACAGAGCTGCCGTTACACTCTTTGAATTGTATTTAAATAACAGTCCTCCAACTAAAGAAGGCTTTGAATAAATAACCGAATAATAAAAAATAATTCTCAACATGCTGAGCAGCTGTTAGCCCACGCGCGTGCCTGCAGTGTTGTACAACTTTATTTATTTTTGAACGACACAACCATGAAACAGTATAGGAGATATTACATGGATTAACACACACACAAATGAAATAACACGCTTGTACATAGTATATAAAGATACACTCCCTGGCCACTTTTGTTCAACTGCTCTGAACTCAAATATTTTTTCAGCAGTTATAATAGCCTAGCATTTTCTAATTAGTTTTACTT
>VUQR01036744.1:0-10081 GCA_015108515.1 Hemichromis elongatus
GATCCCTCGGGTCATCTGGATCCAGTTTTTTTTTTTTTTATCAATTCCTAGAGTCAGAACCAGATATGGAGAAGCTGCATTCAGCTTTTATGCTCCATACATCTGGAACAAACCCCCAGAAAGCCTCAGATCAGCTGAAACACTCGGTTTATTTAAATCCAGGTTGAAGACTCACCTGTTCTCTGCTGCATTTGAATAAAGCACCAAATCCGCACTGTTTCACTTTTAAGCTTAAATTGCAAAAATTACATTTTAACAACTGATTTTACCTACTGTTCCTTTTTATCTACTGCTTCTTTCTTTCCCATTGTAATTCATGCTTTTTATTTGTTTTTGTTTTTTAATGTCTCTGTAAAGAACTTTGAATCACCTTGCTGTTGAATTGTGCTATATAAATAAACTTGCCTTGCCTTGCCTTGCCTTACTGTATCTTTTGAAAAATTTCCACTTTATATACAGCACAAGACTTTCAAGAGTATTTAACAGGAGAAAGTTTCATTTTTCCTGGTTTTCCTACCACACTATTCACCAAACCTTCACATCCAGAAGGGTCACCTCTTCACCCTCGCATGGAAGAAGTCATCTGATTGGCATGATGGTATGTTTGAAGCAGGGATCATGTAGTGTTGGAACCCAGTTGGGATTTGTTTCATCCATTTCATAGGCTGGTTTGCCTGCATAATAATAATAATCCCAACATTCCATCTACAGGTTCTGGGTTTCTTTGTCTTTAAAGGTGTGTGACTTTAGGGCTCCGACTGTGCTTGTGTATGGTGGACTATCAAAGGAAGGGCCATATACGTGGATGTGGGGAGATGACCCTTTTCTTATCACCAGGCAGACACACACACACACACATGCTTGCATATGTCACGAGGTGGAAATGGACAAGTTAACTGGGTTTTTTATTCTATATGAGTTGCTGTGTTTTATTATTTTTTAAATATTTTAATATTGTACAGTGTTTTATTCTTATTGTTTTATTGCATGTTTTTATCATATTTATTGTTGACTTGTCCTGAAAACACTCCACCACTCCCTGATTACTAACTTGGCACACCTGGGAGGTCCCACAGGCCAATAAGAGGGCCTGGCAGGTCAGGAGATGGGGGCCGCAGGGCTGGCGAAATAGCAAGTGGCAGGCAATGGCCGCAGGCGGCGGCTGGAGCGGGCGCTGGAGTGGCGACGGCATATGACGGCATATGACGGCATATGACGGCATACGACGGCCACTGTGTGTGGAGAAGCAGAGGGTGCTGTGCCGGTGCTGAGGACGTGGCTTGGCACCGGTGGACGCTACAGAGGGGGATCGAGTGGCAGCGGAACCACAGTGCTGTGACAGTTGAGAGCTTCGCCCATCCGGGCACTCCGGAGCAGAGAGATAGACGGGACGGCCGTGGACCCCGCCGGGTTTTCCTTGCTCTAACTTTTACTAGACTCTGATGCTGGGGCTGATGCCACTGGACTTTTTAATGCTTATATTTTATTGTTTTTTATTGTGTTCTCCCTGGCCAGGGTTGTTTTAATTGTTTTTAAACCTTTGTGTGTATTAAATTTCATTTTTAGTAATTCAGCTCAGTTTGTTTTATTGCCTTGGTTGCTCCACTGCTCTGTCCGTTTTTGGGGGGGGAGGGCTTCCCTCCTTATAGAGTAACACACCTGACCTCCTTCGGTCCATCACACATACAACCACTTACACACACATTGTTTTAACCATTTGTGACCATATGTGTTTTGCAATAGGACATGTGTTTGTGGAGCTGTGTCACACAATAAAAGGCTACAGGGGAGACTGGTTCTTTGGAGTCTTCTGGAGAGAGAGAGCAGAGGTGCTGCTCTGAGATCCATTCAGGCTTTCCTTGCTAGCAAGTTAAAACCGGTCACGTTGTTTGTCTTGTTTTCTTCATGGGTATAAAGTCTCTGTACTAGCGAGGCCTGCGAGCACAGACCTAACGGAAGCTGCTCGGCCTTATTGTGATAAAGCAGCAGGGTGACGTACTGAAGACTGTTAACAGGGAAGTGCTGAAGCTGAAGGCGTCTCTCTGCTGCTCAGACTAACGTTCAGTAGTCAACCAGACAACATGAAGACTGCATCGGTCTCTCTGCTCCTCGGTGAGTCACACACTAAAATCATCCATTTATTTATCACAGCTCCAACAAACATTACGGCAGGAAAACGAGCTCTCAGCAGTTACAAGCTCTCAGTGACTGAATTTGAAGTTTATCTAAAAATTCTGAAAAGGTTTCGTCAAGGCAAGAGGAACAGTTCATTCTCCTCCTTAAGTCTTTCTGGTTTCATTTGATAGCTGGCTGTGAAGTTGGGCAGGAATCAAGAAGTGACGTTAAAGATAAATAATGATCCTCACAGTTTTAACTGAAATGTATGAAGAGTTATAGAAGTGATAGATAGCGATAAAAAATAGTTTCAAACATGTGATGAAAGCATGTTTTTGTTATCGTTTGAATTTATCTCATCATCACTACAACATCTCAAAGGTTCAGACCCTCAGCAGTTTAATCTGCAGGAAAGTCCACCATATAGTCCGGACTAACTCAGCGATTAAACTGTATGCCCAGCTAGGTGTCAGTAACATGAAGTCCAAAAGAACAAACGAGACTTGACCTCTTTTCATCAAACATCTTTTCACGCAGGAAACCACAGCGTCTGACTGCATAAAGCACAGGCTCTTCTGACTGTGTCCTCTCTTTTATCTAGTCTTCACTTCCTCTAGTAACAGACAATTTTCCAATAAGAGGACTGAATGAACCAATCACTATTTCTGACTGTTAAATTAAGGTTTTCCATTGACATGTTTTGTTATTTTTCTGATGATGACCTTTAAACAGTATGGGACTGAAACAGGCCCCAAATCTGAAAGTAAAACTGTGCTCTTAAGGGTGGCTTCTCAGTCCCGTTCTCCCTTCTCTGCACATGGATGATAGCTCATCTAGGCACAGTTCCAACTCTACTGTTTACAATGCTGTGAACTGTCATGTTGAACTGTTGATTGCAATCTGATTAAAAAAATATTGAAAAAAGGAAAAGACAGGCTAACCTGTCTTGCTGTCTGTGTGGTATAACTTCCTGTTCCTGTTATTGTGCACAGTGTGGTTTGTGTAGTTTAATTCGTGTGGCTCGCAGATCTGGCAAAAATACAGACAATCCATAAATAAGTAAAAGTACAAATACTACTGTTCAAAAATACTCCACTAAAAGTTAAAGTACTGATTCAACTTATTTACTCAAAACTTAAAATTAAAAAAAGTACAGGTGCTGAAATGTACTCAAAGTAAGAGAGTAAAATTATCTCTTTGGATGTGGAAAGCTAACTGAACCTATACTCACATTATGATAAAATAATAATTGGAATAAAAACTTTCATCTATCTTTCTTTATCCGAATCACACATGGCTATACTCTGCAAAAAGAAGGAAAATAAAAATGTATAGCTGTTTCTCATTGCTACAGTGTTGAGGGTGACTTTGCCTTTAAACAGGAAATGTGTACAGTCAGGGGTTAAAGTGGATTCGGCAGGTGGGGGATCCTAAAATTGGTAGTAATGTCTCAGTGTGAGGAAAAGAATCATAAGTCACAATAATTTCTATCCGGTCTTTAAATGATGACGTGATGATTCCTGCTTCCGGGCCCAAACTACCCTACAGTTATTATGGCTTTTGTGATTTTAACATTTTTTAATGCTTTGTATCCTGTTCTATTTACACTTAAAGCCCCCCCTAAAAACAGTCAGTGATCACTGTCAGCCTCTCTCAGTTTTTCTTACCCATATTTATTTTAAAGGTCAGGTTTTAAACCTTTATGCTCTAACTACAGCCCAGCCCATGCTGCAGTATATTTATGACTAACCTTATATTTTGGATGGATTATCTCAGTTGTTTTCCTGACTGAAGTTTCTTCCATTTACAGCATCCTGCCATGTGATTGCATTTGTCTCTAACCATCAGGAACCTTCACGTTAACTTTTATCGAGTGGAAAAAATTTAGCGTTCATCCTCCAGCTTCATTGTTTATAGCTGTGCCACTAGCGATCGCGTAGCACATCAACAGAAGCTAGCCAAACTTCAATAACCCTACAAACTTTACTGCTGTTTACTTTCCTGTCTTTATTTATGTTGGAAGTGATAGCAGAGCTGTACGTCTTAATTTGTTTCAGTAATCTTTCAGTCAGACCATGGTATATTATATTTGGATGGAAATTAGCGAGCTAACTTCCTGCTAACTTCTAACTCCATTAAATTTAATTCATCCTGTTTTCACGGATGCCTGGATGTTAAACTTAATTGCTACACCTGGTAGAGCATAAACATTGATCATTTTATTACACATGAAAGAATCTAGACAATTTTTTAACTCTCAGGTATGAACCTGATATGAAGGAGGAATTCAGTCAATGAATCTTAGCACCATTTTAGACATTTAAATTAGCTGTGTTGGCTCGACACATCTAAAACCTGCAAGACACTGGCCCTCGAAGCCTGGAGCTCGAGACCCCTGATTTAAACTGTGACCATGAAACCACAGCCACTGTCTATCACTCTCACACGGTTGTTTACTTTAAAAAACACATTATGTCACATGTACAGACCTAATATGTGATTTAAAAACACAAAGATTTATATTTAGATTTCTTCTTCCTCTTCTGTCCTCTTTCTTATATTTCTCCATCTCTGAGTGAAGTTAGCTCTCTTTCTTGTCTCTCCCTGTGAAATACAGCAGCTGGACCTTTAGCTGCAACACACTGTGAGACAAACTGCACACAAACAGTTTGTGTGTTTACTGATGTTCGTTGAGCTGTTAGAAACCCTAAATTTAAAATTACCTAAAACTTTCTTTTCTGTCGTGCTAGCTAGATTTTGAAGTACCACGACTGCAAATTATTAACATCTGCAGTCGTTTTAGTTTTGCACAAAAATGACAACAAAAAAAGAACACCACCCCATTTTTAACTCCTCACTTTAGCAGACATCATCACTTTTGCCAATTTTGGCCTTACAAAGTGCCGGATGATGGCATTAGTTTTCATGGAAATTTTCAGTGATGTAGATGTAATTTTTTTTTTCATGAAAGGTCTGATTATTTGTTGCTATGGTTTTTGGAACAGCACCACTGTTATCTCCTCTCCATGCATAAAGTATTTACAGTGTCTCCTATGTTGAAAGGAGATCATAAAGAAGCACTCAAGTGTCTGTTCGTTGAAGCTGCCATGATTGTGGCAGATACTTCAGGAAATTACAAAGCTTCCTGGGAAAAAAAAAAAAGGCCAGCCTCAGTGTTTCTTTAAATGACCTCTGACCTTTAGTGACCTGTGACCTCCTGTTCCAGGTGTGTGTGTGCTGCTGCTGTCTGCACTGACTGTTTCTACAGGTGAGTTGATGAAGTGACCCATGGTCCAGGACAAACACTGAGTGAGGGTAAACACTGATAGAAACTGTCCGTCTGTCCTCCAGTCTCTCTGACCGTCAGTCCAAACCTTCAGCAGTTCTTCACAGGAGCCTCAGTGTCTCTGAGATGTGAAGGTCAGGTGGGCTCTGATGGATGGACGGTGAAGAGGGACACAGGAAGGGGGACTGAGTCATGTGGAGCAGGTGGGCGGGGCTTTGGAAACTCAAATGGTCCGTCCTGCTTGCTTGATAAGCAAAGCAAAGCAATCAGTGGAGTTTACTGGTGTGAAGGTGAAGCTGGAGAGAAGAGTGAAGAAGTCAACGTCACTGTATCAGGTAATGATGTCATTCATTTAATCATCAGACTAACAGCACGCTGTTATACCACCTCTACATCACTCTGTGTGTCTTTTCTTCAGACAAAGAAGTGATCCTGGAGATCCCTGCACTTCCTGTGATGACAGGAAGTGATGTCACTCTACGATGTAAGAAGAAAAGTGGTGGCACAGCCGCAGCTTATTTCTACTTTAATGGACGTCCTGTTAGAGATAAATCAGAGCACATAATCACCATTAACGTGCAGCAGTCTGGTGAAGGTCTGTATTGGTGTGCTACTGATGAGTTTGGATCATCTCCTCAGAGCTTCCTGAGGGTCAGAGGTCAGAGCATTTATATCGCTTCTGGTTTAAAGTTAACCTGCTGAGCTTATAATAAACTAATTGACCCATCCTAGTCATCTCTCCTGCAGACATCTATGACACCACCACGATTTCAACAACTGCCACCAAAACAACAACAACAATTAGCACTCTCAGTTCACCTCATTCTACATCTTCCTCCTCCATCATCTCACCTGTAGCTGCTCTGGGTTCTCTGGGTGTTCTGGATCTTATTCTGGTTACAGCTTTGCTGTTTTGGAACAAACAAACAGGTATAAAGCGTGTCAAACCACCCCAGAACTTTTTAGATGAATCCTTTTGTTTAAAAGAAAAACACATTATATCAACAATTATGCTTTGCCATGATTTATACATCAGGGATATCAAACAACCTCTGGCTAAGTGAATGGAACAACACAGTCCTCTTAATGTCACATCAGCTCTTCTCTGAAGGTTTCCCACTTGCAGACATCTTCAGTTCAGGGAGAATCTTTTAGTATTTGTCTCATATTTAAGTTATCATCTCTTCTTATTCCCACAGAAAGGAGTCTGTCATCACCTCTGAGTCAAGTCACCTATGAGGATGTGATCTTTAGACAGTCAGCCAATAAGATTAACGTTATACACTCACATGTTATTTTCTCCAGTCTGAAGACAACGCAGGTATGAATTCAGCTATTATCCAACAAGTTGGTGAGAAAAATCAACCATTGTAGCTATTGTGGATCACTGCAATAACTTTGCCCCTCTATTCTTCTTGTCTTTTCATCTCCTGGATTCTCTTTCACCCATTTACTCATCTACAGGTACATCAGGGCTGAGTTATCGATGGAGTTTCACCAGTTTAAAGGATGATTGAGCAGCTCTCCAGTTTCCTCAGCTCCACGCAACATTTTAGAGCTCGTCCTGTTTTTCAATATGAAGGCCCTGGTCATCTGTTTTTCTTGCCAGTGCTTAATAGTGCTTAAACTATTTAAAACAATGTACATTCTCAGTCTAAATACCCTTTTTCCTTTAACTTTGATGTTTCTGTTGGCCAAACTTTCAAGTCTTTAGTTTATTCCTGAGGTTAAATAAAAATCTCTTGCTGTTAAACTGAACCCTGGCTGTGGCGTCCTCTCTGCTGACAAGCTGCGTGTTGTTGTCTGGGTGGCGCTATATAAGAACCAGTCGGTTTACCTTTTACAGACAGCAGGCTTTTTCCATGGCTGCAAAGGAATTTGTAAAAAAATGAATTTGTGGTGTACTTTAAATGTTTCAGGTGGTTGTTGCCTGAACCTGGCTATCACTGAAAGTTCAGCACAGACATGTAGTGACAGCCAGTCATTGGCATTTCATAATGATAATAATAGCATATTGGTTTAAAATTGCAGGTCCCAAATAGAGATGGACCGATCCGACATTACTTATCGGTATCGGTCCGATACTGACCTAAATTAGTAGATCGGATGTCGGAGAGAAATAAAAAATGCAATCCGATCCATTAAGCATCACAAATCCACCTCACAAAACTTGGGACCCAGCTCATGACCTTCGGAGCACTATTCGTCACGTGATAGAGCGGCTGTGCCGTGCGAGACCTGTCGGCGGACTAGTTGAGAATCTGGAGCCTCGCTACGTGCTTCCAAACTGGCATTTCATCTCAGAGAAAACTGTCCCAGAGAAGTAAAGCAAGTGTGTAAGTTCATACCTAAGTTTTTCCACATTAAAAGTTTTTCCACAAAAGTAGCCATTATTATTGTCAAATCACAGGAAGCCAGTGTAATCTTGTTTTCCTGTGAAATGTATGGTAGTTTCTTTTGAAATAATTTTATTGAATTCTTACATTTTTTTTTACATGATATCAGTAGACGGCTCCTTTACTAAACGGCTCCAACTTTTTGATTTGTTTGAATTTTACAGGACACAGCTTTTTCCCGTGTTAAACACTTTGTTATGGAGCCACTCTGGTTAACATGTAATGCTTCTCTAAAACCCTGGGAGACAATCTTCTTTAACGTTAGTACACCTTAAACCCACATCTTCCCTGTTTTTTATTGCTGAATCTCATTCGCCTGACCGTAGTAGTAGTGTCTTCTCTGTCCAGGAGAGGGCAGCTGTATTTGCACTGCAATCATTCCCTTCACTGACCTTCACTCTTCTCTTCTATCAGGTTGTGAAAAATGAAAACAGGCATTAAAATGTTTATTACAATTGATGCTTTACACAGAAATGTATTCTTAGCTGTTTTTACACACCAGCCTGTGTGAACCTTTAGACTCAGAAATAAAGCACTGAAACACATATACATATGTAAAGCAATAGACATTGTACTTGTTAATTATCTCTGTCTCTCTTCCACAGCATGTCTTTTATCCTGGTTTCCTTCTCTCACCCCAACCAGTCACAGCAGATGGCCCCGCCCCTCCCTGAGCCTGGTTCTGCCGGAGGTTTCCTCCCGTTCAAAGGGAGTTTTTCTTTCCCACTGTTGCCAAAGTGCTTGCTCATAGGGGGTTATTTGATTGTTGGGTTTTTCTCTGTATGTACTATTGTAGGGTCTACTTTACAAAATGCCTTGAGGCTGTTGTGATTTGGCTCTATATATATAAAATTGAAATTTGAATTGAATTTGTGTTGTGAAAGCTAGCTTTTTTTTATTTATACAAATAACTGCTCATCGCACACAGAAGAAATGTACAAAGCTTAAATTTATTAGCAAATATAAGTGGATATCAAGAAAAATGATGTAAACACAAATCTTATCAGACTTTGTTTTCCCATTCTGAATCTCTAATCTCTCACATGTCAAACCCTATCCTCTATCAGCTTTCAACATAAGAAAAAGCATCAAGCTTCACTGAAGAAAAAGTAGGACATGGTTATGTCTTTCAAGTTGCAGCCAAAGTGCATCCAATTGTAGATTTCCTTTTTCAAAAACACCATGAGCTGGGCCACTTTCTGGGCACAGCAGGTTATTATGAGGTATTCTATTAAAAAAAAAAGTTTAGTTGTGCTATAACCTCACTAACAGGTCTTGGCATTTCACTACTGATGCAACCAATGCTCTTCCATGCAATCCAAAAGGTTGATTCTGTTCATCTGGACTTCACCTTTTCAGTCGGGGAAATGTCTCATCACTCATCCAAGTTACTTCTTCAGTCTAAGTCTGGGTTTGAGACATCCCTCCTGCAGTTCTACTGTGCTTTCTTCTCCAGATTTCTCACACATGAACAAATGTGAGGTGAATACCAGTGCTCTGGGGGATGGTGTAGAACTTCTCCAGAAGGATGAGCATGGCACTGATTATTCAATCTGTTACTTCTTAAAATGCAACCAACATCCTTTGCACTGGTCTTTGTTACTCCAGCATTTCAACACAGTTATTATGAAGAAAGCCTTTGAAAACATCATAGCTGATTCTCTTTCTACGCCACAAATCAAGCATAAAGACAGCAACACTTTCAGGAAACCACAGCAACAACCTAGATAAGTATAAGTAACAGGAAATAATAAATACTGAGCGTTAATGAGCGTTAATGAGCGTTAATGAGCAGTACACAGGACCACCAATGCATGATATGTGTTGAGGCAGCAACCAAGCAGCGATGGTGCAGAAACTACGTTGGACTGCGGTGACGTGCCCACAGGCTCTGCCAGCAGCCAGAGTTGATCGAGATCCAGTCCCGGAGGCCCAAGATTCAAGGGCCCCCCACCCCCTGGAAAGAGCCTGACCTAGCTGCGGACACCAGCCCCCATCATCGGGAGTGAGCCGGTACATACCTGAGAATCCAGACCTGGACACCGAGAACCCCCAGCACACCTACGACTGGGAGCATCGGCGTCCGGCAGGGAGTGTGGTGGAGGGGGATAGAATAGAATAGAATAGAATTCAACTTTATTGTCATTGCACATGTCACAGGTACAGAGCAACGAAATGCAGTATGGAAAAACACTGAAATGTAATACAATGGGATAGCACACAAATGTCCACACAACAACATCATGAAGCACGTGACAAGCAGCAGGGGTGGGTAAGGGATGAG
>VUQR01036746.1:12555-45055 GCA_015108515.1 Hemichromis elongatus
GCTAAGTATTTGATGGAGCCTACAATGTTCAAGTATCCATACCTTGCTTCCTCCTGTTGTCTAGCAACAGCTGAAGAAAGCTGTGAAGCTACAGTGTTCCCATTTTTAACATAGATGTTCATGGCATCGTTATGTTACTGACTTTTTGCACGTCCTGAGAAGCTGAAGCTCCCTCCTGTGCTACTATAAATGTAGGCTCAGGATCAACAGGCTTTGTGCAGGTGATGATGTCTGAAACACCTTCTCCGTCTCTGTCATCTGTGTTTGACTGAATTTGAATTTGAATAATCTATAAATATATCCTTACATTCTCATTTGCCTGACTGTTGCCCTCACCACATTACCAACATGAACCAAATACAAATCAGTTCAGTGTTCTGACTGTGTGTGTTTGTGCACGCACAATTATTTTTGTTGTTTTTTTATGTCTGTTACCTGGACATCTGTGCTTCCTCTCCATCTGACCCACTGTCACCTCCTCCTTTCTCCTGCCCAAGCTCTACACCTCCTCTGTCGCCTTCTTCTGTCTCTCCTTTTTCAATTGCTGCACTGCCTCTGTCATCACCTTCACTCTCCTCTGCACCTCCTCTTTTGCCTCCTCTCTCTCTGAACAGTTGCCTGCTCTCTCCTCATCTCTGCTTCCTTGTGTCCCTCTTTGATCACCTGCTCTGCAAACCTCTTGAACCTGATATAAAAAAAGCTCAGTTTTTAAATGGTTAGAGAGAGGTGGGACAGTCACATGGTTTGGGAGAATGCATGTTCTCTCACCATGAAGTTGGAGCATTTGAAACAAGATCATTTTTCTTTGAATGTTGTTTCAGTGTTTCCCACAAAGGTTTACTGTAATACGTTTAGACTACAACCTTTTTACAATGTTATATACTTTATAACATGTACATATACATAACATTCCTCCATTGTTTGACCTGCCTTTCTCTCCCCTCACATCTACATACAGCACAATGTGCACCACCTAACACACACACACACACACACACACACACTAACCATCAGCAGCTAGCTGTCAATGACAGAGTTAAGCAGGAGGGAAGGCAGATAGGTAAACGGGTCAAAACGTGTGACTGTATTGTAGCAAACAGCTACTTAAGTTACAATGAAGTTGAACTGACATTGGTCCTAGACTGTAGGCTACATGACTGGCAGCCTCTGGCTTTTCCAACTCCGATCAACAAAGCATCAGCTAACCTGAGAACAGAGTTATTTACCTCCTTTTAGTCAGGACTTTTTCTTCTTTTTGGAAGCGGTTGGTCTGGAGCAACAATTAAATCGTGTCGCTTGTCCGTCTCTTTTCATGTCTGATGTCTCCACAGTTCAGTTAACAAGTTTTTAGTTGGCACCAGGTACTAACCCTAACCCTAACAAACATACAGCAAATAACCAAGGTTGGTTGGGTAATACTAAGCATTCGGCGAATTCTTGGCATTACCCGCAACAAACTATTTATGCAAAATAGTTTATAAATTTATTAGGGGGTTATATTGGCAGGTCTGATTATTGGAGGAGGAGGTCATAACCTCCCTAACCCCCCTGGAAATTATGCACTTGGCTCAGCTCAGATACACCACATGCATCTAAGATAGGCTAAAGGTTATTTTAAAGGGTAAGAAAATGTGTGTCCCGAAGAGTCTGTGTTGAACTTTTTAAACTTAACTACTTTACTGAATCCAAATGAAAAAGTGCAAAGTCTGAGTTTACATGTGGCTTTACAAGAAAACAGGTAAAGTCACCTGATAACAGTGCAAAACTCCTATGAAACAATCTAAATATTGTTAGTGGAGCACTCTGAACTTGAACACCCTTAGCACTGACAAGGAATATATATAGATTTAAACAAGCACATTCACAGAGAGCAGCACAAAGACGGCTTTTCAGCACTAGCACTGCACTGGCTTGTTGACTGTGAAGCCATTGTGTCCAAAGGAGGCCAAATAAAGTCCCACTCTGGTCGTTCTTGGGTTACAGCAGATAACTTACATACGTACAAAAGCAAATTACGCAGAGCTACATAGTGTCTTTCAGTTTAAAGTCATAAGACATCAATGGACGAAAGCTCTCAGGACAGCAAGAGTCAAATAATGAAATATGTACTTTGCACATTCGTAGTCAAACACTGACAGATCAGGCGGGGACGCTGTAGCTCAGGTGGTAGAGCGGGTCACCTACTCACTGGAAGGTTGGTAGTTCGAGCCCAGTCTGCATGCCAAATATCCTTGGGTAAGATACTAACCCCATGTTGCCCTCTGATGCATCCATCGCAGTGTGAGTGTTAGAAGCACTAAAAACCTTAGATAGTGATTGGGTGAATGCACAATTTGTGTAAAGCGCTTTGAGTGCTCAGAGTAGATAAGAGCCAGTCTATTCAGGATGGAAACTTGTTTAAATATGAGGGGTCAGATTTAAACTATTTTTAAAGAACCATATTTAATAATAATAATAATATTTATTCTTATCAGCATCCAATTTTAGAACAACTTTAAACAAACAAACAAGCATTTTTCCAGCAAATCTTCTGATGTTGTTTTTTTTCTCAATGTCACATCATGGTCAAAAAAAATATTTTCAAAATAAAAGTTGGCTTGACCAAAACAAATAAAACATTCTCTATTAAGACAATAATGTAAAGGAGGGCAGGGGGAGATGACGGCCAAAATGAGTCAAACTCATGACTTCCCACTCTGTCCTTTTCTCAACCTACTCAGCTCTGAGATTAGACACTAAAACATTTGCATTGTAGCTGAGATCAGGGGCAGACCGTTACAATGGTGTGACATTAAGCTCATGGTCAAATAAATGAGACTGAATTTAGATATACATCAATAGAAATGACTGTATGCTGTTTATAACTATTTTCTAACAAAATAAACAACATTGAATTGACAACTTAAGAAAAAACTAAATAAAACACAAGCCAAAAAATAGTTATTGAATTCTTTTATTGTAATAAGATGCAGGGGTGTAAATTCAGTTTCCTGAATGCTCACAGTAAAGAACAGCTCTTTGATGAAGACAGGAAATGTCATGAGAGAATCATGTGTTATCATACAGATTACCTGTGCCATATTGCCTAGCCTTGTGTTCTTTCATTAGTTGGAAATAATAATTTAAACAACCCTAAAAATTGAGGTTTCCCCAGCTTATCTGCTTCCTCAGCTGTAACGAAACTTGCACACCTCGTTGAGCTACTTTGTGACACGGTGTTGCATCTTTGCGTGTAAGAAGCCAAAATGACCAAACTAGATTCTTTAAAAACACCAGCGTTCCTTTATGCTTGCTTAAAAGTCCTCTCTTGAAATGAATTACCCGTCTTCATCCAAAGACGTATTTGTTCATTTATTTTGATGTAAAACAATCAACATTGCCATTTTTGTGTTAAATTTAGAATTGCAACCCACTTGAGGTGTAACTCACTGAAATTCATAGTGCCTATGACATCTGTCCACGTCTGCCTCCGAGCTCGGAGACTGTGCGACTGTTAAAGTGCTCTACCACATGTATACTATAGGGTACAGTTTTCTATATATTACTAATTAAACCTGCAACATTCAGTTCAGTACAAACTCATCTTAGATTAATAAGGTCATTTAGTGTCAATCAGAATTGAACTGCGATGGTTGTTCCAGTTGCACTGATGAGTACAAATAGTTTGATAAGTGATAACAATGAGTGTCAGAAAATACGTTGACAACCTTTCTGTAATAAAGACTACACACACGCACGCACGCACATGCACACACACGCTGGCCTTGGCATTAAATCCATCCATCCTGAAGTTTTTGAACGACGTTTCACTCTGTTACATATTTCTAATCGCTCCCTAAAGCTCCTGTGGATGTGCTGGTTGTAGAAAGGCTTTGGTTATCAGCACTATCGTTCAATGCTGTTGGTGCCGAATCAGAGGCTGACCTGCAGATCTGGGGCAAGAAGGGAGTCAAACGACAGGCCAGCGGAGAAGAAGAGGGAAGCTGTTTCTCCTGCTTGTATCAACATTGTTGTCGATTGCTGAATGATGTAGATGTGATGAAGCACTCGTCATAAATGAAACTTCTGTTTATGTTATAGTTGCAAGCAAAGGTATCCCAGTGCAACAGAAAATGGTGCTAAGGCAGTACAAGTTACAATTTGATGAGAAGGGCTTCCTGATCAAATGTCACAATGAGACAAGTTTGGAGAGAAAATATGTTGCTAAGGGAAACAATAAGTTTTCATTTGCCCACACAAAACTTTTTGACCGTAGGATCTCTTTCAATCATAATTTCTAAGAATGCCACAGCCTGGTCCTACATGAGCTCAAAGCTCCGGATCTACCACACGAGACAAAAATAACGTGGAGCAATGCTAAAAATCTCCTCGATTATCTTGTTATTTGTTGGATACCAAAGTTTTACTTTGAAATACAATGAATCCCTCAAGTCTTCCATATATTCACATGAATATGAACATACAGTACTGGCTGCCTGGAAGCACAGAGTCTGTAAATGAAGTGATTTATAGCCCAAAAAGACAAAACTCTATAACGTCACTTTGCACCTCTGAGTTGTATAGAGCATTAAGTATAGTGCAGGACCAGTCACCCGGTTATCAAGTGTAAGTTGAACCCCACATCAGTCGAGCATTGTTTCTGCCTCTCGGGGAATGTAGGGCATGTATCTGCACGCTTGGGATAAAGTTCAAGAGATGGAATATAAACCACATCATAATACATTGCTAAGGGTCATAATTCCACACAGGTGAACCTAGCTTTTTTCCTTTTTGACCACCCATGTCTGCTATGAAAGGATCAAGCAGTTTCTCAGCAGCCTGTGTAGAAGGCCTCTGCTCTGTCATGTGCTTCTTTCTACACATGAGTGGAAGTGAATGGCAAGCCAATACCTGAGCCAAGCCACAGCGACGTCTAGACTGAGAGCAGCTAAACACACACACCTTGAACAGACTCTGCCTAACATACTTGCTGCTGCTGGGTGGTACGTGCGTCTCGTTCATTTAATGTGCATATTCTGAATTTTATACAATTTAACTGGTCATTTAATGTTTACACCCGTCCTTCAAAGACTATATTAAATAGGATCGGACATAAAACATTTAGAAAAGGATGGAACTTTTCAGTCTTTTCACTTTCTTTTCTGAAAGTAAGATGACAAGTTTCATACTCTTTAGTTCAGAGTAGGTGTCAGAGCGTAGACAGTGAAGACTGGCGGTGTCTAAAATTTGCATATAGTTTACTTTGTGTGTACATTTTTTTCCTTTTTGCTCATTGTTTGCAGTGCTCAGATTTTCAGCTCCCAGCTCAGCGCTGCATGTTTGAGAGCCTTTGCAGAAGCAAACAGCTAAATGTACAGGTTTATATAGCTTCTGAAAACACAGATGCAGATGACCAAAAACGCTGTGTATAACATTTATTTTGACAGACAGCCTAACCCTTCCAATCAAGTATTAATATTCACAATCACCAAATCTGAAAAGGTTTTGAGTCTTTCTTTTACGTGATGTACAAATTATTTTGGATCAGTAAAGAATGAGACACGTGTCACAGGCGTGATGGTTTGCAGCCTGTGCTAGCGACAGAAGCCTAATGGGTACTTAGATAGAACTAGCACCATGTTATCTTACTCTAGTTGGGTGAATAGATGTGAGTAAATGTAATGTAAATAGAAAATAGTTATAATAGTTCATTATGTAACATTTCAAAAATAGCAGATGCCCATATCTACCATAACAAAGGCCAACAGTGAAGGTTTAAACAGGAACTCAGAGCTGAAACTGAGCAACTTCTTTTCACCGAGAGTGCTAGCAACAAGTTTGTGTAAAAGATCTGATGTTTGATAATTCTTAATATAGAGAATCTGAACACAATCTAAAATCAACAGACGTTACATCCCTGGTACTGCTGACACATCTGCAAACCCACAGGTATCAACAGTGCGAGTGCGTCACTGTGTATTATCAGACACGGCTTGCTGCTGTGGTTTTTCTCTGCATTGGTGTTAAAGGGGAAGAACACGCTTGTGCTCTAAAATGACTCACAGTTTTACTGTTGGCATGCTTCGTTTCAGGCTGTGTCCGTTGAATTTTTTGGAATGCAAATTTATAGAGTTTTAAAAAACCGTTGAAGCCGAACCCTATTCCAACATCGTGACCACTTTTTAGTGAACTGAAGCTCCACATCCTGGCGTAGCTGATAGAGTTAGTCAAGCTGTACTCTAAATTACAGTTTAGTAATGATGAAGGGAACTACAGTGTATACTTGGATCATATAGGATTGTAGACAAACAGCCATTAACCCACAGTCCAACTAAACACATGTTCATTATCCTGTGTCAAACACAGGATGTGTGTGAAAGTGGTTTTGGTATCGACAGGCAGGAAAAACAAGGTTACACAGCAGAGCCTGAACGCTCCATCTGCAGACATACTGTTACTGTTTGTTTGTGAGGTGAGACAGCAGCTGTCAGAGAGGTAAACGTCTCTGATGATGGCTGCGAACAAACAAGCCAGAAGATGGGCTTCATCTGGTCTACGGTGTGGTTTGTTCACAGAAGAACCACATTCAAGTGTCAAATAACACATCGCTGGAATTTACAGCTGAATATGCATTTCGGTGCCATTTAATATGATTCATCAAAAGAACGTTCTCTCCTTCCCTTTACACACTTCTTTATGATAACATCAGTGGAAGAGCTGACGACAGCGTCTTTATTGGCACCAGGGCTTTAGCATCCACGGAGCTCCTCCTCTGTGATATTTATGCTGTTTCATTAGCTTGTAACGTGACCCCTTGCATACTAAAATGTTACAATATTTAGTTTTATGATTAAAACTACGCCTTTTTGCAGGTCAAACACAAATGTTTTTACACCCATTCCACCTCAAAAGCTCTGGATGCCATTTAGCTGTAGTGACTGTAGACTGTCAGTGTGCTGTTTACCTCAGCTAGCAAAATGCTTCGTGTCCACGAGGCTGTAAAACTTTGATATGGATCAAGAGTCAGTGAAGCTCACTTTTGCACAATGACAGCGATACTGAGGGGAGCTTTTCTGCCAGTGTTGGTGAAACTTTCTTTGAAGTTGATCCAAAACTGTTGGCATGATGTGAGAAAGTAATCAAACTGATGATGAGAGGAAAAGGGTCATTTAGGGCTCTCAAGCCTAACATTAGCTGTGTAACCAGTTAAGAAAACAATGATGTGTTCCATTAGTTCTGTAATTTCCAGTCATTTTCATTCCGTTTTCATTTTGTTCATGTTAAACTCCTTTTCGGTCATGGGCCACGTCACATACTGACATGGCCACTAAAAACACTGACACTTCCAAATGTTCCCCTTCGAGGACCAAAACCATTCTGAAACTTTGAGATTGTTTAGATAATTTTAGATGAAACTAAACTGTTTAGATGAATTATTTAACATTTTATATAACTCCAATAATCAGCTAGCTCTCAGGACATGAACCTGTTCTTAAGAATTGTAATCACGACTTCAGTGAACAGTAGTGATGTTGCAGTGTATCAGACCCCAGGGTTACAGCCTGATTCTCACATAGCGCTGTTCTCTCTACACCACGCCGTATTCACCCATATCTGTACTTTCACTGTCTTTCATACTCAAATGGATGCATTAGAGAGCAAGTCAGAGTTAGTATCTTCCCCAAGAATATTTGGCATGCAAACTGGGGGAGCCAGGGATCAAACTACCAACCTTCCAATCAGCAGCTGACCAGCTTCACCTCCTGAGCTACAGCCACCCCAAGCACATTTTTACTGCAGAGACCATAGGAGTTACATAATGTAACGTAAAGAGGGCTTTGATTACTCGGGGAGAGTAGAAAAAACGCTGTATAAGAATAAGTCCATTTACCATTTCCATAACGCTGCTGGGAAGCACTGGCGACTAACTGGACACCCTGCAGTCTTACAGTCTTACTTGCCTGGGATATTTGGGATAATCTCGAGGCTTGGTCTTATTTTTATATTGTATGGCAGTCTGCATGACTTCATATTCCAAACAAGTCATTGAAAAGGCAATGCTGTGTGACCCAGCGAGATGCAGCTTCCCTCAGAAGTACAAAACTGCTTTATTTTTAATGAAGCAGAGAATCCGTTCTAGGATGCTACTGTGTGTCTGCTGGAATCACAAATGCTGTCTAACATGACCTCGGTTGGTCCTAACAGTAGATTCTGGATGCTTTTCCTTCCTGATGAGTGCTAAATTAAAGTTAAAAAAAAATCTATAAATAAAATAAAGCAAATAGATTAGCTGTGCCCGTCAGTCACCACCCGGCTGGCAGCACCACCTCATCATCATATCATTTAAACAACTGTATTGCATCCTCCCAGTAGAGACCTGGACAATCAATGCAGGAAAGCACTTGAGAGTTTTTGGCAGGTGGCGGTGGCCCAGTGTGAATATCAGTCAATATGGAAATATATATATAAAAAAACTAAACAGCAAAACCAGAATAAATGATTATTAAAAGGTCTAAATATAGGAGGGTTAAAAGCAGCCACCCACATCATGTTCTTATTAATGTGCTGGGAAGCACAGTATGTATCAGTAACTATCTGAGCCATAAGTTACAGCACACAAAAGGCACAAGCAATCTTTAAGAGATTACCCACGAACGCAAAATAACCGAACACACTAACACGAAAATACTTTTCTGAAAAAGTGTCAGAGAAAGACAAACCACAGACGGATCCTCTCTCTAATCTCTCTTAGCCCACTTCACAAGTGGGCTCACACTGTGAAACTGCTGGTGGCCTACTCTTTCCGCTCAGTATCGCACAGTCTGCGTGAAGGTCACACGTCACGCCACAGCTTCACCGGACAGCAAATAGAATGACAGAGCAGAGGCCAGCGGGTTTTCCGCTTAGTCGAAAAAGGAAATTTTTCTAATTGTGGAAACTTTCTTTGGTTGTGTGATTAACCAAGAAACGGATGCTGTTCTTCCTTTCCATCCAATAAGCGACGCAACACTGTTCAAAAATACTCTAGATGTATCTATGAAGATGAAATCTGATCAAATTAAATATTTTATGTGACAAATTGTGTCGTTTTATTCCTTTTTAATAAAAAAATAAACAATAGTGACAAATCTTAAGAAGCTTTTCACGATCCTTGTTGAGAACAGTTATGAATGAAAGTCGTTCAATGGATATTTTACTCACCAAATGGTTCCTTGTACGCGTTCAAAGTGCTCATTTTTGAAGCTGGGATGTCTCCCATGCAGGCAAAAGTAAAAGGAACGGCCACAAACTGTCTCCACGCAGTAAAAACACGCAGGTATCCTCTGGCCCGAGCTCAGACAAAGCTCCAATGCCACCCCAGCGGCGGCGACTCAAACAAATGAAACACCTCTGCGATGAAAAGGTGTACGCATTAATGCTGCCTTCAAGGCCCACCCGTAATTTCCACCTGAAGGCGGCTCACATGTGACGACAGAAGAATACGTTCTTACTAGAAGTATGATGAAATATTACCCAGCCATGTTTTTAAATGTAACATAAAATCAAAGCCCATTAACAAAGAAAGGGGAAAAGATGAAACTGAACTGTTTAGATGAATTATTTAACATTTTATATAACTCCAATAATCAGCTAGCTCTCAGGAGATGAACCTGTTCTTAAGAATTGTGATGTTGCAGTGCATCAGACCCCAGGGTTACAGCCTGATTCTCACATAGCGCTGTTCTCTCTACACCACGCCGTATTCACCCATATCTGTACTTTCACTGTCTTTCATACTCATACGCATTCGCATTAATGGTGCCTTCAAGGCCCACCCGTAATTTCCACCTGAAGGTGGCTCACATGTGACGACAGAAGAATACGTTCTTACTTGAAGTATGATGAAATATTACCCAGCCATGTTTTTAAATGTAACATAAAATCAAAGCCCATTAACAAAGAAAGGGGAAAAGAAACAAACACACTTACAGAGACGGTCAAACTTCTCTCCAGACACATTCAAAGCGCTTCTTCGTGCCACGTTCCGTGTCTTCATTTTTGGACGCCAGCGGACCAACTTTGTTTGCCGCAGCGCAGAATGAAGGGGTAATCAGCATCAGCTGTCCCATTCGTTTGTATTGCTTTTGCATGTATTACAAATACACGTACCGTCATGTGAAATGAGAGCTTTTACACGACTGTGACAACTACGTACACCAGTCTTGTAGAAGCACCTTTAGCAGCAATAAATTGAAATGATGGGTTTCATTAGAATTAGTCAGGCTCTCACATCATTCTGTTTTACAATGCTGCGTCAGCTCCACGAGACGCACAAGCAAGTTTAAAACTGTAAAAGTACAGGCAAGCTCTCAAAGTCACACCTGCCTGCTCCGGTAGGCCCTTTGGAGCTTGTCCTTACAGCTTGTTCCGGTGTTATCGTGATTAGAGCCTCTGTGCTCTTTCAGTCCAGCTCTGTGCAGCCACTGGTAGGATTTCTCGATCTTAGACACTTCTTCTATCTATTCAAATCTATTGTTTGGTAGGAGCTTTCCTCTCTCTCTCTCTCAAATGCAGGTTAAAACTCTGTTATGCAAAGAATAAGACATATGAGAACATACAACATTTCACCCTCTTCTGGCCGGGAACCATGGACTTAGTCTTGGACATGCTCATTTCTATTCCTAATGCTTCATACTGGGGGGTGAAGCCAAGCTAGAAGCTTCCCCCCTGATGAAGCCAACAGAACCGCAAACCAGCTGTTTGTTAAACACGAAAATCAAATGATTATCTCTGTTAAAATGAAATAGAATAACTTCTCACTTTAAATATTTGACATGGTTTCAGTGTCCTAAATATAAATCTGGGTTCATCTGGTTGAACTTCACTGTATTCTTAAGCTCTGGAAATTTCATATCGTTTACTTGCCTAAAAAGATGTGAGGGCTCAGAAAGGGCTGTACAGCAAAAATATGCATATTATAAATGCCAAATTGTTACACATTGATTTGTAATGAATTCATTTGTTCAGGTAACTGAGAGAAGGGCGATGGTACGGTAGCAAATTTTGGTCCTAAGACTAAATTATCAAAAATTATAAATTGTCAGTCCCCCTGTGGTTGCTGTCAACCCCACAGCTTGATGCTGCCACCATGCTTGACCTGTGTGATAGTGTTAGACAAACGATGTGCAATAACTATTTTCTTTTCATCGTACTTGACTTCATGTCTTTTCTTTATTGCTTATTAAAAATGGAAAAACATCTGAAATAAAAAAAGGGTAAAAACAGTGAGAAACAACATTGCACCAGTGACCTCTGCTGGATTGTTCAGGAAACAGCATGCCAGACGGTCTTCCCTTTTTATTTCGTTTTACTTAAATTCGCCAGTTCACGTTTTTTTTAGTTTGTGCTTTTTGTTTTTTTTTTCGAAAAAGAGAAAATAACATTTTTGAACATTAAATGTGTATATTTTCTATTTCTTTCTAAATACTGTACATATGTATTCAGTGCTGCAGAACCTGCACCTCACCCCGCTCTCCTGCCTCACATCTGAGTTGGAGATGCTCTGCATCTCACTGTATATGTGTATAATGATAATAAAGGCATTCTATTTTATTGTCTTAGCACTGAATACATTTGAATTTGGTAATAAAAATATGAAAAAAAGTTTTTGGTAACATGGCAGCTATACGTTCAAGACTGTTTATGACCCAAGGAACCCTGTGTTTACAATGCTATGTGTTTACAATTACTATGCAGGTGCTGTGGAGAGCATCCTCACACAGAACATCACATCCTGGTATGGGAACAGCTGTGTTAAGGACCAAAAAGCTCTCCAGAGAGTGATCCACACAGCAGAACGCTGCTGCAGGATTGCTCTCCCCCCCTTCAGGACACCTACACCAGGAGATGCTGGACTAGAGCAGCGCAGATACTGAAGGACCCGTCTCATCCTGGCAACAAACACTTCACACTTCTGCAATCTGGCAGAAGGTTCCGCACCATCCGGGCAAGGACAGAGAGACTCAAGAGGAGCTTCTATCCCCAAGCCAGTTTACATTTCACTGTGTGTTGTACCTGTATAACTATGCATGTGACAAATAAAGAATCTTGAATCTTAATAGTACTGCTTACACTACATGTGTTATTTCTGACTATCTAGCTTTAAGATAAACAGTCTGGGTTGTTCAAAAAATAAAAAACAAAACAAAGTATAGTTTACCGTCTTATTTAGTTTGAAGAATGAGAGATAAAATCAAGTACCACTGATTTCCCTTCCTCCAGCTCATTTTGGCAATCATCTGTTATTTGTGTCTGCATTTCATTGGTTGAATAAACAGCTCTGTTTACATGCAAAGAAATTGAATTTATAATTTATATCCTCCATAAACAGAAGATCTCAGCCTAACTGAGCATCTTTGAGATGTGGTGAAATGGAATTATTGGATCTTTGCATTGGACAATTAAAGCCGTCCTGAAGGCAAAACAGGATCCATCTCACTACTAGCAAGGTGTACCTGTGTTTGCTGAGTGTATATGGGCCACCATATTCCCTTGTGTCCCTCTTACATATATAAAACACTACAACATTAAATGTATCAGTCAAGTCCATCATTTTTCAGTAAAATACACAATTTTACTGAGAAAGTTCCTGATGGCAGAATCTATAGAGCGGTGCGCTGACGAGTGCGCACTAGAATATTCGCATGTAAAGCACAAGGAAAAGCCGAGCCACAGCTGCTGCTCCATACAGTGTTCTTGCATGTCTCTCTCTTAGTGTGCTTGAATCTGGAGGCAAAGATGACTATTCTGCATTTTTGTGTGATGACTGTGTTCCCTTCTGGGTCAAAAGGAAAAGGCAGTTAAGATCCTTAAAAAATGATTGGTATGCTTTTGTCGTGAAGGTGATTCTCTTTTATTGATTCTATTTGTTTTCAGCCATGCTGTTACAGATTTGCTGGTGAATTTGGGATCATTGTCCTGTTGCATGACCTGGTTTTGTTCAACCTTTAGGTGCCAGACAGATGACCTTACATTTAACTCTAGGATACTTTGGGAAACAGACTGCACAGGTCCTGTAGCTACACCTCAACATCCATACTAACAGTATGACGTCTGCACAGGTGTGGGTTTGCTGTGCTGAGAAACTGTGTTTGGTTTTGTCCAAAGCTTGCGTTGTGCATTATAGCCAGTCGTCTCCAGCTCAGTTTCATCTGTGCACAAATAATAGAATAAGTGGCAGATACCAAGAAATGCTGAGAGACACAACTGAGTGGCTGAGATAGTTAATACCTGTGCCACATATGGACCAGAAGTCTGGAACTACTGCCGGGTGGTTCAGAAAACTGAGCGGTTGTGAACAGCAGGGATGAGTTCCTCTGAGACTTTGAGTTCCAGACAGACAAGAAACTACTCACCTAATCAACCAGACACAGGTACGAGAGACTGCAGTTGTGATAGATGTGGCATTCCCAGTAGACAGCAATATCAGCAAAGAGGAGCATGAGAAAACTAGAGAAGCACCACAGGCTGAAGGAACAACTTGAACAGATGTTTAAGGAGAACTCCATAGTGGTTCCAGTGGTAATAGGACCATTACAAGACTGGCTCCAGCAGATTCCAGACACAACATCAGAGGCCTCTGTCCAGATGAGCACAGTCTTAGGAACAAAGACTAAGATACTGCGCACAACCATAAAACTCTCAGACCCAAGCTTGAGGAAGCTTGTAAGTGAACGAAACAGAACTCTGTCCTAAAAATGAAGTTCATTTTCCACATAAATGGGCCTGAAGGCTAATAAACATTAGTAACAGGAGAAAAACCAACTATAGGGAGGCTTTAGTGTGTGTGTGTGTGTGTGTGTGTGTGTGGGGGGGGGGTCTTCACTCTCAGCAAATTATTAAAAAAACAACAACAACACAGTAACATGGTATTATATAAAAACCAAAATGAGGTGTTACCATCAATAAGCAGAGAGAATTATCAATTGTACGTACAGAATGCATCTGCAAGTAGACCTATTTATATACCCAGACAGGGTTTAGGATTTAGGACTGGTAATACACAACCAGTTGTTAGTCTGCTTTGCCCATCGATCCTGCTTATCGGTGCCACTTACCAACAGCTGATTCCAGTTTGTGTGCCTGAGAAGGAAACTATTAGTACTTTTAGTTGAGTAACAACCCAAACAATGAACAAAAGAGTAGAAAAAATCCTGTGGCTGAGGTCATTTTTCAGGAAAACTATACTCTCGTTTACGGTCATAAAACATTCTGTCTAGAGCCAGGCAGGATTCCCAGGGAGCCAGAGAGTAAGGGACGTAGTGTCATAGTGCACAAAGTGCATCCGAACAGGGCTGCATAATGACAATGAAGAATTGTTAATGATGATTTAAATATAACTCAAAGATAACAGAAATATATTCATAAATGCTGCGTTTAAATTTTTCATTAGCCTACCGGGCCTTAAATGCTCCTCCTTTTAATTCAAGGATTAACTGTCATCAACCTCATTGTTGCAAAGCTCGATTTCAATGTCCACACCTGGCCCGATGACTGGGAGACCCACCGAATCACCTATCACTGATATGTAGCTGTCATGGAACGGCTCTGTGCAGGCAGGAATAGGAACCAAATGCAAGCTCACCGAAAACCATAAACTCAAAAGAACATCTTTGTTGCTGGTGAGGTGATGCAAGGAACTAAACTAAAGTAAGAAATCTAAACACACGAATGCATGGGGAAACGCAGGGACAGACACAGCTATGAGGCAGACGCTGACATAAAAACACAGCAAGACAGCGAGGGATGAGAACACACGGGGAACACAGCTGACACGAAGCATAAAGAGACAGGGGATGCAAGGCTGAACAGAATGAACATGGAAACACAAGACCTTCACAATAAAACAGGAAACACGATGCGGGCGTGTAGGAGAGGCAGGTGAGAGGGAGTGAGGGAGAGCACAGGCACGACGAGCTCGGGAAACATGGATAAACATGATGGGATAAAACACAAGGAGGGGAAACAAGGCACAAGGACTCACACAATGAAATAAAGCAGACGCACAGAGGGAGACACAGATAGCAAAGACACAATAACACAAAAATGTATACAATTTGTGCAGTGAAAAGTATAACTGTATTTGCTTGCAGATGGTTTGTTGCCTTCAGAGTGTGATTAATAGATTTTTTAAGATGATGGATGAGAGGAAAACGTTCTTATTAAAGCGATGACTGGTTTTGGAAGATTGTCAAAGCAGCTGGCTCACATTAATCAGATCAGCCATCCTGCTTATCTGTTGTTAGGTGATTGACCTCTTTATCCTCGTCTGCTTCTTAGCTCTTTTGCAGCTGCATTAATGTCAAAAAGAGCTTTACTGACATTTATCCGTTAAGTGACATTATTAGGAGTTTCATATCAGGGTCCTTTCCTAGGATAGGATATGTTCCTGTTTAGAGAGAATCACTGGATTATTTTTGTAATATTTATTTTCCTAAAATATAAATGGACACAGCACTTTTCTACTCTTCTGAGCACTCAAAACAACTTGTGCATTCACACAAGCACATTTTCTTAGTGCTTTCTAACTAACATTCACGCTCCGATAGATGCATCGGAGAGCAGTTTGTAGTTAGTATCTTACCCGAGGATATTTGGCATGCAGACTGGGGGACGCCAGGACTCGAACCACCAACCTTCTGATCAGTAGATGCCCTGCTCTACCACGTGAGCTACAGCCAGCCCATAAAGTGCCCTTAAACTACTTATTGTAATAATGCATCATATGAAGAAAAATGAAGTGAACTGACACAACTTGGGCGTATGAGACTGAGACTGAGACTGGGACTGGGACTGGGACTGAGACTGAGACTGGGACTGGGACTGGGACTGGGACTGAGACTGGGACTGAGACTGAGAATGGACTAGTGGCAGTTGAGACATGGACCTCCCACAGTGTGCATACCTAGGAAATATGCATAACAGGATACAAGATAGCTCTGTTCACTTCAGTGTAAAGATCATATCATACATCTCCAGAGAATATTTAAACTATGCAACATGATACATTTGTGATCCTTTCAGAAATTATTGAATTGAATTGAAACTGATATTTGTTGTGAACATAATGTAAATGGAAAAGAACCTTATTCTATGGAATAATTCACAGATGAATACAAGACTGTCTGCTGCTCAGAGCCATCGCAGCCACTTTCAGTACCAGCATGTATGCAGCCAAGGCTCTTCAGTAAGCCAGCCTCTAGCCCCGAGGCAGCTCCTTTCTCTCTCTCACACACACCCACACACACCAGTGGAAAGTAGTTCACTGTCCAGGATCCCAAGGTCAGCTGCTTGATTAGCACTAAGCGCCAGAGGCTAACACTGTCAGGCAGTTTCCCCTTAATGAAGCCATCACGGCATGGCAAGAGTGAGAGAAATACAGCCAGTCAGCCCAACTGGACCTGCCTGATTTACAGCTACAGCAGTCTACACATCAACCTCACTGAGGGAATATGTGCAGACGTGGGTAAAGGAGTAGTTAAACTGTCAGTGAGCGATGATATAACGCCAGGTTCTAGTTCACTAGCATTTGGGAAGTGATGCATTTTTGACACTTTCTCTTTATAAAAACTGAGATTTTTACACTAAGTGTAAATGTGTGAACATTTAACTAACCAATCAAAACGACTGTACTTCTGTAAAGCTCACATGCTGAATGATCGCACCACAAACACAAGCAGAGAGGAAAGAAATCCGGTGAGAAATTTAAAGATGACAGTAACTGTAACTTAACAAGGGGGAGGCACATATGCAAACTGTTGTTATTCCTACACTGTTCACCTGATTTGGATGTAAATACCCTCAAATAAAAGCTGACAGTCTGCAGTTATAGCACATTTTGTTGGTTTCATTTAGAATCCATTGTGGTGGTGTTTACAGCCAAAAATATTAGGATTGTGTCAATGTCCCAATATTTATGGACCTGACTGTAGTGCTCAAATCACTTTATACAATACACACCATTCACTTCCTTCTATGATTTCAAGTGCTTACTAACTAACATTCACACTCCCATCGATGAGGAACTTATAGTACCTCGCCCAATGATACTTGGCATGGACAATAGATGGAGTCAGGGATTGAACCAACAACCTTTAGGTCGCTGTTATTCTTCATTGGTAGATGCTTCAAACAGCTAGGTTGGCATCAGCCCACTTTCCCCTGTGTCACTGCCTATTGTTTGAGGTCACCGAATGTCACAGACCTTTAATGGTCTGTTAGCCACTTCTCAGGTAAAAGTTCCACAGTGGAGGCACGTGTTCCACATTCAGTTCTCATGAATATATAACAGAAGACAGCAAACACACACACACACACACACAGTACCATGCATGAGGTGCAGCAGAGGATGGGGCTGGGAGTGAGAGGGATATAAGCACTGACAACCAGACCCACACACGTTCATACCGGTTTATTGTGAAAGCATCACCTTTACCTGCAGCTTTGGATACACGTTAGCTGACAGTTTCCTGTAGCTACGTTTGACTTTAGCTGGGTCCCTTCTTTTGCTATGGACATGAGTGATAGAGCAACAAACAAAAGAAAAGCACACAGTGCATAACAAACATTTTTCTAATGCAAACTATTCTTAAACACAAATGCATAAACTTTGTTGAGAAATATCACATCACTGAGCACCTCCCTTTGATTTTTAAGAACCGGTTTGCTCAACATGACGAGACAGAACATACAACTTCACACTGTGTTCTTCATGCGTGTCTACATACATACCATCAACATGCAACACAGAGCCTGTACTTCAGTTGGCAAAGGGAAAGGTTGTGGAAAATGATATCCAGAGTATTGCTGCTGAGGGGATAGAAGCACTGACATGGAAATGAATGACATAATGAATATGAGTAGATCCTTCTGGAACAGGTAGCACATACTCGTTCAACTTTACAACTACCAGGAATACAAGAATACACGCTCACACACGCCCGAGGGTGTGAGAGTTCTAGAAGGGCCAGGGCCGAGTCAGAGGAATTAATTGAGGCACTTTGTTTCACAGCAGGGAGTCAATTAAATAGCATGTCACCACTGGTCTGTGGGGAGGAGCACACTAACACCAGGAGGGAGGAGGGCTTGCAGAGAAGTCCGGCGCCAGTATGTACCATTCCCCTAAAATCAGCACTCCGTCCCACCTCATTCATCTTCAGCTCTATCACTCCTTTGCTGTTTTTTTGCTTTTCTGCTCCCTTTTTCTGACCCTCACAGCTCAACACCATGGCCACAGCATCTGCTCCCTCCCATCAGCCTCATTTTTCCTGTGCTGTGCATCTCCATCTTTCTCTCATTCGCTAGATTCTGTTTATCTGAAAGTTGGTATTTCAATCCCTGGCTGCTCCACCCTGTATGTGAAGTCGAAGTCTTCATGTTAAATGGAAAGCACTTCAACAGAAAGAGGTGCTGGTGTAAATGGGTGAGTGAGGCATGTTGTATAAAGTACTGTAAGTGCTCCAGGACAGTGGAAAAGTACCATAGAACAACTAGTCCATTTACCATAACTGGAGATAAAGTGTCTGAATTTCAGGAGCAGGACCACACCTCCCAACATACTTCTTCTGGTTCTTATCTACCCAGCCACCAGTTCTACCAGCTGTTTGTTCTTCTTTACGCGCCCCACCCTCCTTCTCTTCCTCCCTTTTTCAGTTCTATCACTTCTTCACTTCTCATTAGTAAATGAGGATATGCCAGTTCCCTTCGAGGCCTTCCCCAAACCGTAGCTCAATTCTTGTTAAAGCCATTCACCTTTAGCTACTAAAAAACACGCCAAAGGTAAAATGAAGATGTGGGCCCAGCAAGTGAAACTCCAGTAAGACAAAACAGATGGGGGTTGACTTTGACAGAAAAAAACAAGAAGAAAAAAATCAACATTATGGATGAGGAGGTGAAAACAGTGGCCAGCTACAGGTAGACAGACTAAACTGGAGGACCAACAGTGATTCTAGGGAAGGGGAGGCTCTGCAACACCTCTGATGGGAGACAGCACCAAAGGAGGTTGAAACAACGGTGCTAGGTCCTGTGAGACTTTAAGTTCCACACAAGCAACTGCTGGCCATCCAACCACACATAGTCGACAAGGTACAGGAGACCAGAATTGTGATAACTTTGGCAATCCCAGTAGACATCAACATCAGGAAGGAGTATAAGAACATAGAAAAATAGCAGGGGCTGAAGGAGCAACTTAAGTAGATGTGGAAGGTAAAATCCACAGTGGTTCCAGTGGTAGCAGGAGCACTGGGAGCTGTTACCTCCAGCAGGTTCCAGGTTCAACATCTGAGTGTAGCTAAGATACCGCAAAAACTTGAAACTACCAGGCCTTTGGCAGAGGACCTGAGCTTCGGAGGGACACATATTTATATTTATAAACACATTCAGGCAATTGGTTTATTTACGGTTTTTAGTGCTATATTAATAAAAATGAGTAAAAATGGTTGCACCATATTGGTAGCCCTGCTGGGTATCATATTCCTTGGACAACAAGACCATTTTCACCAGTTTTACCAGTTTTGACATGCTGCTGGCTGCAGATGGGTTTGTTTTGGAGCTGATTTACAGGCAGTCTCATCTTCATAAATAGTGAAGTAATTGAAAATTTGTTTTTGCAAATTTTGTATTTGGATTGTATAATCAAGCCCCTGTTATATTTTTGGTCTTTCGTTTTTTACGGGTGTATTTCCTGACAGAATGAAAGTGGCAAAGCTTATCCCCCTTTATAAATCAGGAGACAGACACAGTTTTGATAATTATAGACCAGGATCATTGCTATCACAGTTTTCTAAAGTACTTGAAGAACTCTTTGCACAAAGATTTGATAGTTTCATTGAAAAACATCAACTTTTATGTGAAAGTTAGTTTGGATTTAGACGAAACAGATCAACAGCAATAGCATTAATGAATACTAGTGAAGACATGTCATCAGCAACACATAATAATAAATATACCATAAGGGTATTCATTGGTTTTACAAAAGCTTTTGATACTCTGCAACACTACATCTTGATTTGTACTTATGGTATGAGAGGAATTGTATTGAACTGGTTCAGCAGTTACTAAGACAACAGGTTTCAGTCTGTGCAGTATCTAACTCATCTGAAAGAATGAAAATAGGATGTGGGGTCCCTCAAGGTTCTGTTTTTTAATTTATATATAAACAACATTTGTGATGTGTCTAAAACGTTAAATTTTGTTTGTTTGCAGACGACACAAATTTATATTGTTCTGGAGAAAACTTGAAAGAATTGGTTAAAATTGTGGTTCATGAAATGAAAAAACTAAAAAGATGGTATAATGTAAATAAGTTATCATTAAATTTAGAAAAAACAATGTTTATGATATTCGGAAACCGTGTAAAGGAAGAAGAGGTAGTATGATCTATAGATGGAGCATTGATCGAACGAGTCACAGAATCCTGTTTTCTGGGGGTAACAGTGGACGACACGTTAACGTGGAAATCTCAAACTGAACGTGTGTTACTGTGTTGAGGTATGGGGGAATACATATGCGACTAATTTAAAACCATTGTACTTATTACAGAAGAGAGTGCTTCAAATTATGCATAAAGTTAAATATAGAGAACACACAAATAGTTTGTTTATAAAATCTAAATGACTAAAACTAGAAGATATAGTGAAACTACAGACATCAATTATTATGTTTGGGGCAAAAATAAAACACTACCTCTCAAGTTACAAAGATTATTTGTATTGTGTTCAGAAAATGGGGACAGCAGAAGGAAGTTTTATTTTAAGCATCGTTTGCTCGGACCACACAAAGGCAAATGTGTCCAACAGTCATCAGCATAAGAATGATGAATTCTCTCCATGATCATCTTAAAGGCACAAATGTTTTCAATTCAAAATCTGCTATTAAAATGATAAACCATGAAGAAGCTGAAAATAACAGAAGTTAACTGTAGAAAGAATCATCCTCTTAGTTTCATATTTAGGGGTGCTGCTTATTGTTGAGTACATCGTTTTGTTTTGCTGTATGCAGAATAGTGTCAGAGTGTATTTTGGTTGTAAGTGCCTACTTGCACTATCACAGATAGGGGGCAGATTTAAATAAGGGTTTATTCTTCTTTATTCCTGCTCCTTTTCATGCATGGAAACAGTGTTACTTTAATTGAAAGGAAGGTTTGTGTAAAGGGAATGAATACCATGTGTGACACAAAAAAAGAAAAAATGAAAATGAAAAAATGAAAATTTAACTATATTCTTCACAGGAAATGAGCTAAAGACTAGAACCTGTGAGGTTGAAATAATAATAATAATAATAATAATAATATATTGCATACATTTTTTTGGTAAACACTAAAATTTGTTCCCGCAGACCTAAACATCACACAAGTTTTATGTAAAACCTTGTTTTCTAAGTTGTTCCAAAACAGTTGCTAAAGTTCCCAATTACATGCTGGTGCTTTGACGCAAACCATCTTGAAGCTAACATTTTGAGGGTTACACATTGTGGTATAATGTAATGTACTTCTTCCTAAAGTACTGCATGTCCTTACAGTAATTTCTAGTTTAATTCAGTTTGTACTGAAACTGCTTTTGTACAAAATGTAAGCAAACAAAAATGAGGAAATCTGGATGGTTTACGTTAATTCCTAAATTTGATCAAATTTGCCCCAAAATGTGACACAGCGCAGAATCCAAATTCTATTAAATTTGCACCACAGAGGTTATTCACATGACTAAAACACAAATTTAAAAAGAAACATACTATTTTGTGTCCTATAGAAATAAGACCATATGGGAAAAAAATCGTATTTTTGTTTATTTGAAGAAATACAGCAAATAACTCTTAAGTCTAGAAGCACACAGTCGCAGTGCTGGATGAAGCATTGTCCTGAGCTATATGTTTTCCACTCGATCGAATAATGCATGCTTAATGTTGACACTGCAGAGTGGGAGGAGAGGGTGGAAACTTGGATGGATGCCCGGGACTTGTCTAGAGACTTACCCACAACTCTGCTCCCAGGATGAAAATATTGAAAGGCAAGCACTCTGCCCAATCAAATTAATTTTCTGCGTGACATGCCAAAGGTGACGCCTGAAAAAAATGGTTGCTGCATTAGAAGCTATATGTGTGTGTGTGTGTGTGTGTGTGAGGTTGGTAGTTGGTGCTGGAAACCGTCAACAGTAGATGTGAGAACCAAATTGTTGAAAAGAGCTCATGCTTTTATTTTGAATACAGGAAGTACCTGGACAGGATGGTCCCTGTGTGTCTGTTAAAGTGTGTGTTGTTAGGCTCCGCTCACAACACTCCAGCTGGGGTTTTTCATGTGTGTGCGTGGCTCACTTTCCTGTCATAAATGTGGATTTTCCACTGAATGATTACCTCCCATCCATCCACACTCGGCAGCTATACTGTAAAACTATAACTAGCAAACTTTCCCAAGTGGTCAACCCTGCAGCAGACTTATGGCATCTATTTACTCAGAAAATACAAAACAAGCAGTAATTCACAAAATTCTTTGTTCATCTTATTGATGAGTCAAAATGCTAATAAATTCCAACCCATATATTCACCTACTGGCACAGTGCACAGTTTTTCTATGCATGCTATGCTTTATCTGTCATACGCATGAAGTGACACTGGAAACATCAACGTAACAGAACATTGTGACACGTGTAGTGAAGGACCAGACCTTTCAGATTGGTGGCCGCCCCGCTCTTATCCCAGAGCCACTGAAACAAAAGCGAGATTTTCTTTAGACACTGGCTGCTTTTCCACTCATTTTCATTCCTGTCCTTGTATCTGACCGTTTTCACAGGAATGTTTTGTGCCGTCATGCCACATAACACTGACTCTGTGAAACTTTTTTGCATTACAATTCTCCTAACTCAGGTATGCACCCGTGTCCACACATCATGTGACAATGTGGCAAAGAACCAATTTTAAATTATAGCTCTTTGTTACCAGCGGCCTGTCACAAAAGCATCATTTGTTCTAATTTATTTAGTTGATTCTATGAAGACAATAAACAGCATGACAACAAGGTTTGAGGTATAAAGTTATTTTGAGGTGATTCGCAATGAGCTAAAAACTTGGTACAAGGTTTGCATTGTGTCTTTAAAATAAACTCAATAAAAGTTAAAAGTCATGTCCTTTATTTACATTTGAGTGTCACTTAGGCAACCGAAGTTAGCGTCAAAGTAGTGTGTGACAAGCAAATCACTTGTCTGTGTATGACTGAAGTACACTCACCCTGTTTAAAGTATACATGCTATGTGGTGGATGTGCTAAGAACATACAGTTCCTTCATTTATGAGTGAAATACAGCAGTGAAATGAAGCAGAAATAAGAATAAAAACTTACTTTAAACATACTTTTAAAAAATGCAAATAAATAAATTAAGAGATAAATGTTCTTTTTAACTGTTCTTAGCATTTTATTCATTCATATTTGTTGGTATTACAAAGACTTGTGCAAACATTTTTGAGCTGATTATGATTGCTGTGTCATCACAATGCTCTTACAGTCTTTTCTTTACAGTCTGGATGTTTTTCACTTTCCAGTAATAAGTCAGACTTTCCTCACCGTTTCCTCGCCACAGTGTAACACGCTACCAATTTGGTTTTAAAGGCAGGCACCCTGTACTTTAACAAAAGGCCTAAACTTTCTTTGTTGTTACAGTTTACAGTCGGGTTCAGCCTGATGTGACCTTGAACCATCACATTGTTGTGCTGCTGCGGACACAGACTGCAGAGGGAGCTCCTGTGGTGAGTTGGGCAGGTTGCCTTTATTCTGCTTTATCTCCCTCTCTGTGCATTCACATTAAGCTCGTGTCTCTCTCTTCGTCTGCTTTGTCCTTATGGAGTTCTACTGGTCTGTTGTTACTGGTCCAAAAACTTGAATGTTGTTTGCCATCTCTTCGTCTTTGCTCCGTCTTCCTGACCAAGTACTTTTGGAATTGTTGGGGTTCTTTCTCGTGTACTGTAGACTCCTATATCTAGCCCCTTGACTACTGTGAACTGGTACCAGTAACTCTGTGGTGTAGTGGTCAGCCTGAAAGCCTACCCAGTGTTTGGGTTGTCCTGGATGTTCCTGTGCCTGTGTGGGCTTCCTCCAGCTGCTTCTGCTGCCTTACACTGTGGAAACGTGAATGCTAAAGTCACGGTGTGACGGTGTGTGACTGCAGCCCTGTGGTGTACACCGTCTACTCCGGCTGCCTCATCTTGCTGCTACGAGTTTCTAAGTGGTTTAGAAAGTTGACAGACTGCTGGAATTTAATTTGAAATCCACTTTTTTTCATGACGTTGTCGAAAGCACAATGTTTTCTTTAAAAGCTTGTCCATTATTAAACATTGCTGTTTCATAGTGATGCCATTATGCTAATTACAGCACACATTCTGAAAGTCAACAAATACTCAAAAACTGTGAATATGATTTTTCCAGGCGTCACCTTAAAGAACTATTAACAATGGAGCTAAACATAAGCACTTTTAACATTTCAACCCCAAACCTAAAAAAGTAGTTTTAGTACCTGATCGAACAGTGACTGAAAATAAAAAATACCAAAAAATCAAAACGAACGACAACTCCTAAACGTAAAAGTCCTGCTCTGATACCAGAGAAGACTTCAGTTTGAAGTGCGCCACAGACACATCTGGAAGCACGCCATGTGGTAGCAGACTGAACTGCTATGCGTGGTGGCACTGCGGGTGTAGGGACCACCAGGAAAGCTGCTGCGTAATATTATCAGATGAATTCAATTAATATAATCTCGTTTCTCTTAAGTGGCGCTTCTCTAATTAAGTATGGAGAGGCGCAGGGCACAGACCTCCCACTGGTTAACAAAGCATCACAGAGTGTGCCTGTCTGTGTGTGAGTCTGCACCGCAACAACACAAACACACTCGGCGTAACTGTGTGTGTTTGTGTTAATCCACGTGTGTGCAAGGTTTGCACACAGACACACTCACACACATTAACAGAACTGGTAAAGATGAAGAAATATCTGGAGGCTGGTATAATTAGGACCAATTCAATTGGACTCTGATACTTCATTATACACCTGCCAACAACACCAGCGATTGATAGCCATATTTTCCTTCTCCATTTCGTTTCTCGCTCATTAATGGTGTGGAATTAATGAAAATGGCTCAGAGTGGCCTCGTTCACCACCGACAGCAGCGTTTCCACTGCATAATGTGCATGTGAGCTGTGTGAGCGAGTCTGTGTTTGTGAACTTTTCACCCGAGGGGTCTTTATCACATTTAGGATTTTTTTTATGATAAAGTGGGCTTTGCTACATATAGGACGTCACCACCGCTGCTCGATCAGCCGACACAGCGTTTTCTCACGCGTGCCTTTTGGCATTTACTTTCACTCCCCCGCTGGACACCTACGAAAACTGATGATTTACAGTAAATTAAATGTAGCATGCCGTATCCACAGTGTGGCACAGCAGTGACATCAAAACTGACCAAAGCTTTTCATGTCAAACCTGCAACATTACTAGAAATTAAACCGGTAAAGTCCTTCTGCTAAAATTATGAAACATCTCATAATACTCCAGATAAAACTGGCTACAGACAAAATGTGCTGAAGAAAAAAGGATTGTGACACAAAGACATGTAAAGTAGATTTTTGTTAATCAGCCGTGAAAGTAATTCAAAGGTTTGAGGCCTGCAACGTGGAAAACGTTTATAATATGAAGGTAAAATTTCAAATGGAGCATCTGTGCTTCTGATGATAGAATGGTGGTCCACCAATGAGACGGACGGTGGATCGATGCAGTCAAAGCATCCTTGGGCTGAACCTGGAGCTGCCCCCCATGCATCGGTCAGCGTGAACGTTAGATAAAGGCACGTTATGAATGTGTATGCGACTGCGCGAATGTAAGAAGCAAATAGATGGAAGCATCACTGCTCAAAGGAAGCAGAGAGCGGTTTACCAGAACGTTTAAAAATATACATTCAAACATTGTTCAGATTGGGTCAGTTTTATATGGAACAAGCTTAGTAACAGTGGGAGTGGTGACAGCAGGAGACAGCGTCAGTCATCCTGCCACTGACGGCTCTGTTTTCTGAGTGAATGGGTGAGAGGAGCCCTACCAGAGTGTGGTGCAGCCACATCTTTATCCTCAGATCTTTTTTATCCAAGGATGCTACCAGTTTGTTCCAAGCCTTTGACAAACAAATTTAAACAACCATCTTTGTGGCGTACAAGCTAGTCTGAGTTAATGTCCAGAATGGCGTCTTCCACTCTAAACGGAGCATTTTGTGGTGCACACTCGTCCCTCTGCACAAACCATCCAGCTCTGGACATGCTGAACATTTCTGGAGCACCTGACTCGAGCACTCATACTAAACAAAATAACTTTCCAGATATAGGAAAATGTTTTCATCTCAGTATCACCTCATAGTCAGTAATAGTGAATAACAATACTGATATATTTCTTTAAATGGTCTTTAGTGTTTTTTGTCATTTCTTTTCACAAAAAAGAAGAGAAAACAGAAATCTTTATCATGAATAAATGTCAATTAGACAGTGGTGGAGTGTGGCCTCTGGCTCAGCTGCAGGGGAGGGGTGGAGCCATGGGTTGAGGGTGTGGTGTCAGGGCAAGGCTGACCCACACAGCTGTTCTCCATCACCCCGTCATGCCTCCCCTACTGTAGCAGGAGGCTCTGTGCTGCACTGGGGAGCAGCAGCCATGAGGCTGCACAGCCTCAGACTGGAAATATTGTAAATAAACGTTCCTCCAAGTCTGTGTGCTGTGGCTCCGTTACACAACACGGACCTTTGTGTAAGCAATAATTCAACCATACACGTTCCTTAGACTGTTTCACAGATATAAGGATGCAAATGACTTGTTCTTGTGCCTCCTAAAATCCTGCCGACACTGACCTGCGGGCTCAGCAGATTTCACTCACATGAAGACACGCACTCTGGTTTTCACACTCTCAGCTGTTGGTATACCCTGTGAACCCCAACAGTTAACGTGACTTATAAAGACTATGGATATATCAGTTAAAATCTGTCATAGTGTTTAAACAACTTAAAGCTTATATGCAGTTATAATTGTACATGGCTCAGAAACTGAGAGCAGACACTGCTTCCTTAATTATAATTTTTAAGTCAATGTTTTTTTCTGAGCGTCGTATACATACGTCAACTACGTCACAACGTTTCCACCCTCAGCAACCCTGACAGAAAATCTGTTGGACGTGGCCGTCGTGTGACGGGAGAGGACATCTGGGATAACTTGTAGGTAAAACAGGACCGCCACTACGTTTTAGCTAGTTGTAAATTTGGCTTCAAAGAAATGTGCTTCTGAATGTGCTGTGAGGCAGCGCACACCGAGGTCAGTCGGCTGATCTCGTTTTTGAACACACGCCATCGATTTTGCAGTTTTAACCAATTATGTAAAGTAATGTGTTAGCGACACACCTGCTAACGACGTGCCGGCTCTGGATGCAAAGCTGGTGGGTTTTTTCCAACAGCAGCCTCATAGTCAAGCGCGTTCTTCATTTTATTATTTCTGTTCTCATTTAAAACGTTTGTGTTCTTAAATGACTTAGCTAGCAATAGCACTAGCTTCTGTTCTCAGCGATTGAAACCAACACCCAGATTCATTTATACTGAGTGCACTGATGAAATGTTCAATCTTTTACTAAAACTTTGTTCTTCTGAGGCTGAAAAGACAAAGGCTGAAGCTGAAGTTTGACTTCACAGACTGACTCCTCCTTTCTGTGAGCCCAATAAAATATTTGTAGGTCAGACGAAAGTTGTTTTTTTAATCACACTGAATCATGCTGTAAAGGTATATTTTGATGGAACTGCTGTGTTTTGTTGATTTACAAAAGAAGCAGTCTAATGTCTTCTATGCATTATCTCACAAGCCTAAAAATATATCTCAGCCTTGTGATACTGGGAGTGCTGCAAAGGATCAGTGCCCATTCTTAAAAATGTAATTAGGACAACATTTAAAAATAGATTGCGCACAAATTGGGAAATTCCTCTTTAAAGGTAAGATTTGTCAATTAAGTCAGTTATTTGTTTTCATGTTTGACGTTCTGTGCTGTTTAGAGGTTTGTGTGGAGTTCAACCAAGTTGCAAACATCAATCTGTGGAACCTGCTCTACACTCCACGTGACAGAGACACAGCACGAGTTATGACCCGACACAGCATCTCCTTTTCAGCCCAAAACGTAACGTACGACGCTATGTGACAAATTGTCGGTACGTTACGTGTTCGGAAACATGAGAAATGTTTGTATTCAATCTACACGTGTACATTTATTTTGTTTCTCATCATGAATCACTTTGGAAAACACTAACTAATATGATTAAAGTTGGGGCTAGAATACACTGCTGGGACATGTGTTAGCGCCAGGAGTGTCATTCTATTGGAATCCATCCCCAATCCAACGCGTATCATAGGGTCAGGGGTTAGGGTTGCCTTTCAGGTTTCCATGGGACGCCTTGGGACGTGACAAATCTTGGATATGTTACACGCTGGGAATGAGAACGGTCTTGATACAGACAGAAGGCAGCAGCAAGACATCAGAGTCACTGCAGAATATCCTGATTGTTTGTGATCGTTTGGTGAATAATGATAAAGATAAATTTGTCCGTAGGCAACTGTTTTCTATCCAGATCAAAGCTCTGATCCAAAGAAGAGTATTGTAAATGACTTGAGCTGATTGGTGTCAAATGACTAAGACACAGAGTGACAGAAAGGTCGGGATGCGGGGCCTAACACCACGTAGTGTCACAAACACATCTGTACAGGGAATGATTTGTATTGAATGAACTCTTTTTCTTTTTTCTTCCCATTTAGGAAGCAGCTGATGTCAATGTGAAATGCACCGCAGCCCTTCGTGCCCTCCCAGTATATCTGCATGAGGAAGACCCAAAATTCTTTAAGACGTGTAATGTAAGTGTTTTTTTGCATTGCCTATTACTATTATTGTTATTATTATTATTGCCCAAGCAGCTACCGCATTGCCCCAAATGCTCCTAATGCAAAAATCCATTAGACCCCCTGCTCCATTGAGTAAATACTGTGTAACTGAATATTTGTTACATTGTCAAATTGCCTCAACTTGACTCATTGGTACTATTTCTATTTCCGTTGGACGTGTGGGATGGGACAAACCTGACTGACACTCCAGTTGCCCTTGTCACAGTGCTTACTGGCAGCACTGCCCAGACCAGTCCAGTGCATGGCTTTTGTTGTGGTGAAAGGTGACTTGGTGATATTTCCAGATTTGCTGATGCATTTGCATTGTGGTTTGGCTTGATCTATACTCTGCATTTAGAGCACTCCAGGAAACTAATTCACACATTTGCCTTGATCCAAAACATCTTCATGGGGCTGGATGTTGGCAAACCACCTAAACCCCAACTACATGCTCTGAGCAATGATTCGTTACTGTGAAAGTTAATGCAAGTGTCTTTTTGGACACGCACTACATGTCCGACTCAAAGTCCTGTCTCAAAGCCAACTGAGATGCTTTGGCCTGACCTTCAACAGGCTGCTCAAAAGCTATTTAAAAACTGCATTTTGCATTTACTTACTAAATGTTTTTCATGACCTGAAACATGCAAGACAATGCACAGAAGAAGAAGAAGGCAGTGCATGTTCTTATTCAACAGACAAGGAGAAAAAGGGACAAGAAACTCAAGAATGAAAGTGAAGCGTGAAGAAAGAAGAAATAAGGCCCCACCATCCAATTACACTGCTCTTGTTTTATAAATTGGGACATTGGTGAGGAAAGCTAATAAGAGAATAGAACACACTGTCTGACTCAGAGGTTTGTGAATGTGTGCTTAGAGCAGGTAAAAGAACGACATTATAGATTCATGTATCCACTGAATTCATGAGATGTAAAACACGCTCAGAGCAGCTGGACTTATCCAGGCTTAGGAACGGAGTGAGGGGAAGGATGTTGTAGGTGGAGAAGGTGGAGCCCACGCAAAGGAAGAAAAACACATCAGCAAACTTCACTGTCAGCCCGTAGAACTGTCCACTCAAACACAAGGCACTAACTTGCTTAGAATGTGATCTGAGTATCATCAGTTTCTTTAGACTTTCTTTAAAATGAAGCAAATATTAAAAATGTCACATTTTTCACTTGTTCCATTGGCACATTTTTCCCACTTAATACAAGATTTGTTTGCTTGAAATAAGTAAAAAATCTCCAGATCCAAGATGCACTGTCTAAAAACAAGCTCTTATATCTCACTTGAATGTTACTTTGTAGCTCATTATGTCTTATTTTAAGTGTAATGAGATGATTTTGACAAATATACTTGTTAAGTTTTTGGATTTTTGCAGTGTAGTCACTGATGCTTAGAGCAGTTACAGTGTTTGCGGTAAACAGCCAGCCCTATGCTGCAGACGCCCACTCTGACTTCAAGAATTATATTGTTGCTTTAAGGAAAACTCAGACTGTAAATTATTTAGCCTGCTCTGATAAGACAGACAGCATGTGTGTACCAGAGGACGTCACTGTGACAGTGGGGGTACGGGGTCAATCATCTGAGGGGGTTTCAGGTCCTAAAATTTGAGAGAAAAAGTATTTTCTAATTTGTTGTGTTTGCGTTTTCCCCTGTTGGGTGAGCTGTACCAACAATGTGCACGGCTTAACTACCCAGAGCGAAGTCTGGACCCTTACCCTGACCTATTCCAGGAAATGCTCCCTAGCATTTTTTATATTTGCCTTTTTTTAAAATACTTTCTAGCTTTTTGTTCCTGCCTTTCTCTTTCTAGCTGTTGCTGCACTGAACATGTCGTTTTTTTACCATCAGCAAAGACGCGATGGTTCAAACAATCATTTGAAAGGAGAGCGCTGGTGCTCGGTGCATGTGTATGTTTTTGTCTGCTTGTGCGTGCCTAGAAACTCATAAAGGCAGAAAAACTGCTGTGGTACAGGATGCTGAGGGTACTTTGTACTGAGACCTTTGAAGTCAGCGGCTCCGATAGAAAGAATAGAGTTTCCTCCAGCAGTAACAACCACTTTGCTTTATTCTTACACATCAAGCACAGAGAACAAGAGAAGACACAGACGAGGGTTTCCAAAGACTCAGACTGTCGGGATTGTGCTGCAAACTCCAGAGTTTTTATACATTCATTCCTTTTGTTAACATCTCAGCTGTCAGGACCAGACCATCACAGGGCCAACACAGACAAACAGTCACCCTCGTACTTACACCTACAGCCGCTTTAGCGTTAAGTGAACCTAACATACATGCGTTTGGGCGGCCACAAGGAGAGCATGTGGGATTCACATTGAAATGGCTCAGCCACTGCTCCACTGGATTTATTTCTTAAACTGCAGATTTTACTATTCAGAGTGAAATGAGCAGCTAAAGCTTTTTGTTTTCTAACCTACGTCTGAGACGTCTGCGTGTTTAACCGTGTCTATTCTGTGTGAGAGTCATCAGGTGCTTTATACACACTCACATTATCTTATGTAATAAACAACCATTATTTGGTTTGTCTGGAAAGAAAAAGGGGCGTGAAACCCCTGAGATTACAGACATGTACAAAACTCAGAATGTGTGCAATAAATAAGTAAATTAGTAAATATTGTGAGCTTAAAAAGAGATAAAGCAGATACTTTCTTTGGTCACAGTAAAGATCATGCAGTCCAAACTCTCAGCTGTACTGTTTGAAATCCAGAGTGCTTCACAGCCTGCTTCACTCTTACTCACTATTACTGGAGTAAACTACAAGCAGGGCACAAGAGAAAAAGAGCAGGGAATGAAAGGAGCAGTGAATGGTGTATTTCTCCACATCCCTCGGTGTATTCCAACTACAGGTGCAGCAGACAGGAAGTATTTAAGTATCAGTGCGCTTTGGTAAAGATTCATACCTCCTCAGTCCAACCCCTCCCACCCTGGGGAGTGCAAAGGAGCTTGCACAAGCAAATTTAGCACATGCTATTTACTTAAGAGGACTGCATTTTCCAAGGCAATGCCTTGGAAAAAAAAAGGGGGGGGGGGCAAAGGAGGATGGAAGAGGAGCAGGGGAAAGAAAATCCAATATACAATGATGGAAGAGATAATAAATATATGGGGGGTATGTTTAGCTGCAGTCACTGTTGTGTGTTCGTATGGATGAATAGAGGACGTGCAGACGGATGCATCCTACAGAGGGTTTAAACACACAGGCAGAGGCGGTGCTTGACCACTACAAGCTGTTCAACGCGCTGATGCTGATTTACAGTTTTTATTCTCTCAGTTTCTGAGATGACCAACAAAACATGTCCAATGCAGCTGATCCACGTCAGCACACACTGAGCACTAGCTACAGTTTGCATGTGTACCCAGGCACGTCTAACACACAGTGGATGTAAAAGCTTTGGTCTGCAGAACATCCAAAAAGATCAAAAACACTACTAATACTGTAATACTTTTGAAATATCGCACTGTTCAGTGTTATAATGGCGAGCTGCTGGCTGCGTACGTGTCTATTTCCTGGCAGGAATCGGTAAAAAGCTTTGCATAAACAGTAGCTGTGG
>VUQR01036747.1:7365-46041 GCA_015108515.1 Hemichromis elongatus
CTGTCAGCAGTCTGGTGGAGCATTTGGAGCCTCGCTACGTGCTTCCAAACCGCTGCATTTCACCTCCGGGAAAACTAACACAGAGAAGTAAAGCAAATGTGTAAGTTCTTGTCTGTATGTTTGTATAGTATTTCCACGTTAAGCTTAACAACCGCTATATAGAGCCACAGCTGGACTGGCCGTCGGAGTTCCATCCTGAGGTGAAAAAGAAGCGATTTGTCCCACACTTAAGCTAGAATGAAAAAAGACACAAAGCTGGAGTTATTCTGTGTCTTCATGCTGTACAACTGTCACTTCTTCCCTCATTCTACCCCTCCCTCTCCTGTTTCTAATTCAATCATGAAACTGATAAATGATCAGCTGATCAGCTTTTCTGTCGCTAGTCGCGTCTCTCTCGTTTGTTAATCGTCCAGTTTGCGCTAGAAAGAGGAAACCAGCAGATAAACAACGACCCTAAAAGTTTAGCTTGAATAGAATTGTCTCTCCATGTGCTAATCAAGTTCAAAACCTCAGTTTCTGTCCATTGACTCACTCCGTGTCCAGTTTCCACCGCCATGCTTTCTGGTATGTCTTCTCCGCGCTGATAATTGGCGTCTGTCTTGTGTCAGTGACGTAAAAGACGGATTTAATGCGACACGACCGTTCAAACTGCAGTCACTTTCTAAAACATCGGATATGTATCGGATTCAGTACCACATACGAAAGTGACCCAGATCGGATTTGAAAATATCAGATTTGTGCTGTTCACACTGTCATACCGTGATCGGATACGGGTCGCATAGAGTCAAAAAAAAAAATCAGATTTGATGCGCTTTTGCCTGCAGTGTGAACGTAGCCTTAGAAAGCCCACTTTGAAAGGTTATATGGACAGCAGGAGTCCTCAAATCACTCTCTTACTCAGAAAACAATTTAGATCAATTCCAATACTGTCAACACTACTATGATCATGAAACAATCCTTAAATTGCTTCTCTTATGAGAGCTATGCAGTCTCTGACCCATAACATGCTCTGGCTCCATCAGCAGGTCTGCCTGAGTGCTATCAGATGACCGCTAATGGGTCCTGAAAACCAGCCTAAGACATCCATTTATATGACTAACTATTTTCATAGCTGTGTACTGATGCAACTGTTTATTTTGTTGTTGTTGGTTTTACTTGCTTTCTTATTTCAATTTAGGATATCTGGTGTTTCAGTTTGGGATTTAAGTTGTGATCACAGCTGATCTCATTTTGAGTTCTGACTAACAGTCTGATGTGTTAATTAGGCTGCTGCACAGTGAACTTCAAGGGTAGACATTGTGCTTTTACAATAGTTCCCACTGAAGCACCAAGTTCGGTGTATGTAAAAGCAAAGCACACACCAAGCCTCACAAACAATATTGTAGCATATTGTGGATAAACCTTTCGGGACATGAGCCAAGTATCATGGAAAGAGGTGGAAGCTGTGTCCAAGATTAGCCAGTGTTACTGCACAACAGACAGACAGACTGTAGGAGTCACAGACTGAAAGATTAGAGCAGGACGCATGCTGAGCATGACTTTGACAAAAAAACAAAACAAAACACTGTGCACACATACAGGAAGGCATTTAGAGATTCATATAAAATCAATTAATTCAACTAAAATAACCATAATATGCAAAATGGAGCATCTGATCGAAACCAATTACATGTAAGCTGGATATTACTTTGAGTTTTATAATATATTTGAATTAAGCACAAGGTATCTGTTGAAATTATGGAAATATTTACACGAGCGATTCTGCATCAAAAGGATCTTAGACGTCACAAAAGAGGAGGATATTTGAGTCTGAGTGTGTCTAGGATTAAACCTGTTATTGTTTGAGGTACTCTTTCGAGGTGTGTCAGAGTTTTTAGTTAAACATTACCATAGCACAAGAATAAAAGGAATTTCTAATGTTATTTAAAAAGAGAAAGCCTTGAACTTCTTAGATTTTTAAGGTCACAGCAGGTTACTATAATGTTCATTAAAACCAACACTTGGAGAGTAGCCAGTCACCAACAGTTGATTTTTTCCAGCACAGTAGAGCTGAATGCAGCCTACTGTAAGGTTTTCATGCAAATTTTAGTTTTTGCATATATTTTAATGACAAGTTGGTTTGCGCTGTAATTTTGCTGGTTACTACAGCTCCATTATGTGACATGTATTAATTTTGTTACCACAGTTTCAAGAATCAGGTATGGGTTACAAAGTGCTTTTCAACAACTGTTTAAGAAACAAGAGCAACAGGCTTAAAGGTGTCAGTGAAGACACAGTAAATCACTGGGTAGGGCTAGTAGACTTCATGGGAGAAAACCATCTATTGAGAGGGAAAGGCAGCCAGCCATTAAACAGACAAAGCTGACACACTGATAGGAAAAGCAAAAGTGTTTACACAAAACACAGATCAAGAGAAGACAAAATCAGACTAAAAGTACATTATGAAAACAAACAGTTACATGTTCTTCATTATTATGTCTAGTATTATAAGATTAAATGTTGCATATAATTGTATACAGAAAAAACACATGTCCAACTATGTTAATACTGGAGCTCATTGTCTACTAAATTGTCTGACATCTTTAAAGCCATCTGTGGTTCTACAGGTGACCTGTTGAAGTAGGTCAACAGTCTGGGCTAGAAGCTAATCAGTTAAATCAAGGACGCATGCCACAAGTTTCTGAGATTAGCTCTTTCAAAACTGCATAATTTTCACTGCAAAATACGGCGCTCTCTTTCAAACTAATAATGACCAATTAACACTAAGCGCTACATGAGTGAAGTGTGCCCCTCAAAAATATAAATCAAATACGTTAACATGAGGTTGATTTGTTTTTCTACACAGAAACTCATAGATGATTGTCAGCGTCAGCATATATGTTATGTTTGATGTCTAGAATACATTTGGGTCATCTGAATATTGAATTTGTTATAAACAGACCAAGAGAGACATCATGAATATTATTGAAAATATTTTACTGATCACCTTAACATTTGACAAACTACTCATTTAAGCTACAATTATATCAACAACAAAGTACACAACTAAAATTTGTTTCAGTGTAATACACAAAATATGTCCATTAGCATGCAAAACAAAATATGTAGTTAAAATCAACTGTATTTTTTAGGAGCTGGTGATTTTGGATTGAACGAAAGTATTTCAACTGATGCGAAAGCAGTTCTCAGATTCCATTAAAACAGGAAATGGGACTGGCCTTTACTGTAATGTCCAACTGTGTTAACGAATAGCTCCACATTCATCATTAGAAAGCCCGTCTGCTGCTGACCTTACTGAGAAGCTACACTTGCTTCACCATTCAGTCAAGAGATTACCTCATCAATGAGTGTGAGAGGAAGAGTGTGTAATACTGTGGAGAATGACTCACAGTCTGTCCATGATAAAATACGGCCACACCAAGTCTTGTTTAATGTAGTTCAGGATACAGTGAACACACCTTTTGTTCTAAAGCTTCAAAGCCACTGAGTTTCATTACACCTGGTCACCTGTTAAGCAAGATTTAAGGTTTTAGTTTCTAACTTTAGTGTTTACATTGACTGTACCATTGTAAAGTACTGTTACTGTGTTTCGCTCTAATATTACAGTGCCTTGTGTGCACATCCTTGTTTCGGGGGTCCTAAAAAAGAAAAGAAAAAAGCCGAAGCAGAACTGTCCGAACTGTAAATCACCACTGAGTGCAGGAAGCTGATAAATTATTGACTGTGCCCCAGGTCTTGAATGAATAAAGATGGCCCTTTGGACCGTATATAGCTACTTGTGCCAGGTGAAATAAATCATTTCAAGAAGCTGGATTGTTCAGACAATTGCTTGTTCCTTTCAGACCACATGACATCTAGAAAATATATATACTATTACATTACAGGCGGAGTCGACTTAAAAATTACCTAGTTTCTGTCAACAAAACAAAACTATGAGCTTTCGTACAGCAATCACTTTCTGACCTATAGGGAAGCATTTTATAGTAGACTAATATGATTGTAAATGCGGGTTCAGATAAACGTGAATCATAGCTTTCTTCGTGCCTCTGGACACACATCACTGTCACATGCCCAGGATAAGGGAGAGTCGTTACCTCATCTAACAGCTAATGTTAATCCAAAAGACCACCGGGAAGATAAATTAAATACCCAATGAGCTCAATTTAAAGCACACTGAACCGCTGAGCTTCTTTATCGTTTTAATTAACGATCTGTGGCAGTGGATTACGACTTACACCGGCTTTAATAAAAACTTACTTAGAAATATAAGATCGCTCACTCACACAACGAACTAGCCACTGTTAGCTAATAAACGGGGTGGTTAGCCAAACTAAGCCCGCGTCGGGATGTCCCTAACGGGCTGGTGACTGCTCGGCTACCGTTAGCCTTTGCTGCTAGCCAGTCCAAGGCTTGCCGCGGCGTGCTATCACACAGGGTATTTAACGTTGAGTAATGCTACCCGGAGGCGGTGTATAGTTGATATGAGCGGGACAGCAAAAGGGTGGCTTTGCACTCTAAAAACAAGCAGCCAACATTGTTACCCCTCGCCTCACTCAAACAACTCGTATTAGGGTTTCATCCTCTTTCTTCATCCACGTTAGCTAGCTAGTTAACCTACCGCACCATTAGCTTACGTTAGCTCGCTGGTGCTAGTGTAGCGAGCAGCAGCTGACTGTCAGAACCGTAACGCTCAATCGGGAAAAAGGTGACAGAGACCTTACTGTTAATGGTGGACTCGGTGAAATCCTTATTTTCTGTTCATTCATGAACGGCGGACGAGATGGACACGGGTGTAGTGCCTGGGAGAGACACAACGACAGTGTGAAGAAAAGATTTGTAGTACACGCCCTTGACGACGAGGATTGGAGTCCACGTTTTCTCCGTAACCCATTTCTCTAAACGATTGGACAGAGCCGGACATCGAACTAATCGAACACGAAGGTGATTGGTTTATCTCTGGGCATTACGTTGTTTATGAATGTGTTCACGGTAGGTGCGCTTCAGTTCGTCTGCGGCGCCGCGGGAACGGACTTAAGTCTAGACAGAAAAAAAATAAGCACATATCCAGTGTGTGGTGATCTATTGTTACCCCAACAAAGGAGTGAACTGAGCTATTTCGTCCTATGTTTTTTTGTAGTATTATTATACCCAAGACAGTTTTAATTAAAACATATAAAAGCTCCTTACCCGGTACAAAATCACACAGAATAATATGTTTTGTAAGATTGAGATATAGTGTGCAAAAAAAAACAACAACAACATTATTATATAGCCTTGTTCTCCTATTACAATCATGCTATAATGCTGTGATTTTCATTTTAAAAAACTGCAAGAAACCGGAAAAATTAGTCTTTGAGGCATGAGTACAATATAAATATAGGGTTTTCATATATAAGATTTTAATAGAATTAGGCACATGAAGCAATGAGACATGTGAATTGCAGTATATCAAATGGATACCCTAGACAGAAAACATTTCTAAATTTCTGGGTGGCATGTAGAGCTCAACCAATATTATCAGCTTATATTCATCTTTCACAGATACATACTGTATCGCTACACAGTTAAAAAGTAATTGACCCACTTCTGGAGTTCTTATTTTTTGTATGATTATCACAATTTAGTTTATATCATCAGACGAACCAATACTAGACAAAGATAACAAAAGTAATCATCATTTTTAAACTTATTAAGGGAAAGCAATTATCCCAACCTACCCAACCTTTTGTGAAAAAGTAATTGCCCCAATAAACCACATAACTGGTTGTGCCACCTTTGGCAGCAGTCAAGCATTTGCAGTGACTAACAATGAGTCTTTCACATTTCTGTGAACAAATTTTGGCCTGCTCTTCTTTTCAGACTTGTTTTCTTTTTTTGTGCCATTGATGGTTGAACCTGTTGGTGTTATTTAAATCATTGTCTTGTTGATTAACCCAGATGTTCTTGAGCTTCAAGGCATAAACTCACATTCTCTTTTAGCATTTTCCAGTTCCTGAAGCAGCAAAGCTGCCCTGGAATGTCACACTGCCACTACCATGTTTGACTGGTAGTGGTATGATGTTCTTTTTATATACTGATACTGTGTGACGTATCAGGAAACAAACCTTTCAAAATTTTAAACTTTTGTCTCATTACTACAGAATACTTTCCCAAAAATCTTGGGGATGATCAAGATGTTTTTCTTGGGAAATGAGAGCGAGCCTGTGTGTCTTTTGGGTCAGCTGTGGTTTTCTCCTTGTAGCTCTCTGATGGATGCCATTTTTGCCCAGTCTCTTTCTTATTGTTTACTCATGAACTCTGAACTTAACTGGGGCGAATGAGGCCTGCAGTTCCTTAGATGATGTTCTGGGTTCTTTTGTGGCTTGGATGAGTCGCTGATGTGCTCTTGGAGTAATTTTGGTAGGCTGGCCACTCCTGGGAAGGTTCACCACTTTTCCAAGTTTGCTCCGATTGTGGACGATGGCTCTCACTGTGGTTGACTGGAGTCCCAAACCCTTAGAAATGGCAATAGCATTGTAACCCTTTCTAGTCTGAGGAATTTCAATGACTTTGTTTCTTGTCTGTTCCTGAGATTTTTTTTAGACTGTAAAAATAATAACCATGAAATGGTAGTTTTTATAAGCCACTTCACTTTGTCATACAGGTTTTATATAAGTGGTGTCTTGGTTCAACCGGTCTGCCAGTAATCAGGCCTGGGTATAGCTAATGGAATTGATATTAGCTTAAAAAATGTGGTTAATCATAGTTAATTAATAACTTAATAACAGGGGCAATAACCTTTTCACATAGGGCCTGTAGGTTTGGAGAGTTTTTTTGCCTTAACAAATGAAATCATAATTTAAATATTGCATTTTGTATTTTTTCGGGTTATCTTTGTCTGATATTAAATTTAGTTTGATGATCAGAAACATTCCAGTGGAACAAGTATATAAAAAATAATAAATCAAAAATGGGGCAAATACTTTTTCCTGACACTACTGAGATGAAAACCTTTTCTTTACAGAACATAAAGAAGAAAAAAAGATGATTGTGGTCATTTAGAAAAAAATGTGACATAGTTTGTTCAGCAGAATGGCTCCAGCTTCATTATTTAAGATCTCCATTATTTTAAATCAGATCTCTCTGCAGTACATGTAGCAGCGTAGACAGCTGAGGAGAGGTGATACAGAGTCAAGTGCTGTTCTTACATTAACTTGTGAACTTGTTAATTTTTAAATACATTGGTAGATAGTTAATAAACACAGATTCCAGCATTTTCTGATTCGCACATGTACAGAAGCAAAAAACAAATCAGATAAAAATTAGTAATCAGAAATTTTAGTCCCAAAAATTTGCTTCACTATTGACCTAAGAAAAATCCGCCTACCTCTATGTTGTAGTTGTTAACAAATTGTCTTACATGTGAAAGATCCCTGTCTTGGGACTGCAAAGGGACATAAATCCTCAGGAGATCAAGGGCTTGTGTATCCCTCATGTTGGCCCAGATAAATAGGAGGGTGGCATCAGGAAGAGTGTAAAACTGTGCCAAATAAACATGCAGACCTATCTTTGTGGTAAATAGCTAAAAGTACCTCTCACTGACCCACAACAATCCAAAACTGGTTGGACTATAATTTAGATTTTGAAAATACTTCTAACCCTGAATTTATGATTTAACATCAAACTTCTCTAGAACTCTTTGGAAGAAAAATACTAACCACACATCACAACTCTGACTTTTATAAGCTACAAGGCAATTTGTTTAAAAATAATAATAATAATACACAAAAGTATACACACATGCAGCATAAAAACAGAAGTAAAGCCTGATTTACTGCATGAATTCACTATAGACACAGATATTTTCAAGAAATGTTTAGATTTTTTTACTGCAGCACTGCTTGAACTGAATTGTATTTGAATAAAACATATGTAATGTTTTCTTTTCTTATCTGCAGACCTCTCTATCTCCCTAGAACAGCATCACTAACCTCCCCCCTGTCTGTCCGGAGGAGTCATTATTGCACAACTTTCCCTGAAAACATAACAAGGATGTTACACATACAGAAAAAAAAAGCAAAATTTTCTTGAGTTCATTTTTTCATCTAATAATGATTATGTGAAAGGTGTTAAATTTCTTCCATCTATTTTCTCAGCGATAAAGAACAGCAGCTTACAATATCCAGCTGCAGACTGAATATGCTGCAAACATATTGTTAAAGCATGAGCGCCTTATGGCTTAAACAAGTTGGATTTCAGGAAAGTGGCCTCTTCCTTTAAGGGGCAATTTTCCAGACAATATTCATTTTTGAAGCTGAGTAAATACAGCAGAAATTATCTGACCCTGAACCCTGCATTAGTTATGCTTGCTTTAGGCTCAGGCTGTTGTTGTACTTCCCATGATGCACTTTCTTCTGCATACTGTTTTACTCCTGATACATTTACATTTGTCCTCTCTCCCATAGTTTGTCTTTCTTCTTCACTATGCTCCTTTTCTCTTCTCATCTCCCAAGCCAGTGACCCTAGAGGCTGAGCCTCCTTTTGCTTGCTCACAGGGGATCGTCTGATTGTTGAGTTTTTTTTCTCTAATATTGTAGGGTTTTTTTTCCTTACAGTGTAAAGCACCTTTAAGCCACTGTTTTTGTGAATTGGCACTATATCAATCAAGTGAAATTGAATTAAATGTCTGGAAGGCAATTTCAAATCTTTGTAATCTTATTGCAATCACTAAGACCACCTTCTTCTCTATGGTACTCACTGGTGTTGGAGCTGTAGCTATAGCCTGGAGTGGTGGGTGGTGGTGACTCTGAATCCATAGAAGCTGTATCTTCATCCTGGGAGCAGCCCGCTTGGATGGCCCGCAGGTAGCTATGGCTGCGCGACCGGAAGCACGTAGGCGCAGGCAGATCCAGAGCCTCCACAGCCTGTGATTCCCCCTCACAGTACGGTACAGAGTGCCCACAGCCCTGCCCGCATACCTGAAAGAACGTGTGCAGACTCACACGCTAAGGGTAGAGGGCAGACTGATAAACATGCATTTAACAGACCTATGTTTATGGTGGAAAAAGTGCTCAGATATAAAATCTTACTAAAGTAAAACCAAAGCATCAACAGCAAATGAAGCCAAAAGAGATGCAGTAAAATTGTCTCTGTGGTTGTGTGAGGAGTTTCCTAAAACTGCTTTATACATTCAAGTATTTTATGTAGTGGTTTTCAAACTTGGGCTTGGGTGTCAGCCAAAGACTAACAAAACAAATCTGAGTGATGGAGTTGGAAATAAAAATGTGGAAATTTGAAGTGTGTGGGCAGCAGTCTAAAAGTCTATACTAAGTAATAAAGCTGTAGGACACTTTAGAGAGTGATGGTATTTTTAACATCTGCATTCAGTGGTGTAAAAATTGAACACACCTAAAACCTAGTACTGGGTTAATAATTTTGTGCTTCCCTCGAGGTCAGTATGAAAGTAAAACACAATGCATTGCCTAAAATAGCTTTCATTGTTGCATGGATTTGTGTTGTCACTGCACGATGGGAAAAAGCATTGACATCCGGCAGCAACTGAAATGTTTGATCAAGCAACATAAAAAGAGGCAGAAACAAGCATCAGCAGTTATTTTTATGTTTGGCATTTCAGGGCCAAATATGAAAGTGTTGTGTTGTGGGTGGCATATAAACCAGAAAAATTAGGCCTACTCATTCCAAAAGCTATGCATGAATACCAAGAAATCCTTTAGGTCCGACTGGCTTTACCTCTGGCCTAAGTCGAGTCTCTCTATCATTAATATTAAACATTTCCAAAGATAGCGATGCCATTCCTTCTCTATGAAAGGTATTTTTACCTCCAATCCTGCTGATGAAGATGTACAACAAGCTCCCTCAGGTTTTTACTGAGTCATATCTTCCACTTTGACATTCTGCAAACACTCTGAGGCATCATTTTGATTCGTCTAGTTTATTCCTGACTGGTTTATTCATAAACCATCTCGGCATTCTTATAGACATTCATTTAAATATTCTCTCACAGTAGCTTCAAAATTTAAAGGTTGTGGCAGTCTATTTTTAATACACGTTATAAATTCTGTTTTTTTGTAAGTAGGGTGGCTTTAAATATTCCTGGATTAAATCCTGCTTTAAATCTTTCATTAATTCTTTTTTCAGAAGATGATTGTTGGATTTTTTGCAGATTGTGATGCAGCGCTTTTGATTATTTTGTACAATGCTTACTTAGATAAAATACTGAAAACTATTTCCCTGTGTGCATTTATTAAATAAGGTCGATTAAAATGACCTTTGTCAATAATAACAACAATAACCAATAAAGGGATCATAGACATACCTGAGTGCCCGAGCCTCTGCCCAGTGTGCCAGAGCATTGGCTGAAATCATTGTTCCTGTGGCGTGGAGGGGCCTCTAAAGGACTCACCAGGCAGTCTAAGTTATCAAGGCTCCGATTAGTGGACAGCTCTTTCAGGGACGGCAGGGTGCTGTGGAAGTGAACGTAATAATCAGCCTCTCAGAAGTCAGAGCCTGGAATAAGTAAGGGGCTCTGTTTAATTGATGATATCCAGGAGAAACCTAAACCAGGGAAATGTTCCCCTGGGTTTTGTTTTGGTTTTTGTTTAATTAAACAAGACTGAGATGTGTGGATAGTGATATGTGCTTGTGCTTAAATAGCAGTACAGAGGAAATAACGATACAAGAGCAAAACTGCTCAATATAATTTGAGAGATTTGCATTTCATTCTATTTTGTAAAAAGTTTTCCTCTGTTCTGCCTTGTCGAGTTGGCGCCTGGTGTTGGTGAAAATGTGTGTGCAATAAGCAACAGGATGTGCTGGAGTGAGTTTCATGGAGAGTTTACATGTTATGAAATCAGAGCTTGAGAAAGTGGGTAAAAGTACTAACACGCCACTCAGGGTACCTGCAAGGTGAGAAATGCGACTGTGGGTGGAGAGGAAAATTACTGGCAGGGTAAGGCAAAAAAAAAAGTGGTGGAAAACAGTGGTCGGATCACTTAGGGTGGGTAGGGCCACACTACCTGCCTCTAGGTTACACTGACCTCAGATGCTGCATAGAGCACGCACTTTGCAGAGGAGACCACAGATAATCCTCCCGCATGAGAGCGTAGCAACGAGGCCTGTCCGTGTCGATGTAGAGGTAAAACACATGGCAAAAAGTTCACCTACTGCTTTTGCAGTACATAAAAAATGGAATGTATTTAGTTTCTTGTCCATTTTAATTGGACTGCATCTTTATCTCCAATGTATAGCTTCTATGAGCTTGTTTTGACCAATTACTGCTGCACATGCTGACATTTATTCATGACAGGATGCTGCCCCCTGCTGACTACCTTTGGAGGCCCGAGAAAAATACCCCAATAGCAAATACCCCTTCGGTGCCTGTTTATATTTTAATGGATGTAATGTAAAGGGGCACAAAATCAACAGTGGCAAAACAATGAGCATGATAAACAAGTTCATATTTTGACTCACTACACTGTGGGACTCACTTGCGTGGTGTCGGTGGCGGCTGCTGCTCACTCAGTGACTGCTGAGTGGCTTTCATGTAGCTCAGTCGACGAGCTGCAGATTTGGGCGAAGGTTTGGGGCTTCCCTCTGAGTCATCACTGTCCTCTAAGTCTCCCATAGCTTTGACATAACTGCCACTGCGCATCCTTCGACAAGGGATCTCAGTTCCTTTGGTCCTTCCGTGACCCAAAGTTCCTGCCCAGTCGCCCAGGGGGACCTGAATTGATAATAAATGCTTTGCTAAAAAAAACTTTAAAATACAGCATAATACAGTATCCCTGCGTGCATTTCCTAGTATTTCGCAATATGATTGTGAGGGTGTGCAACAATGGCTTAAAAAGGTGATATGATTTTCATGACTTTTGAGAAACTTTGTAAATGTGACCATAAAGATTCTCAGTGCTCAAACATTAAAAAAAAGACACACAGGGAAATTATAAAGAGACATGCAAACTTCCAAAAAATGATGATGGAGATGAATACTCACGAGACCTCCTACCTGAAGGAACTGTTGTGCCAAGTCTTGGTGGCATGACTTTGATTTAAGCAGGGTCCTGTTGACTGTAGCAGAGCCCTTCTGCAACACCTGCCTAGCCTGGGTAAGTGTGAGAGTGGACCAAGAGCCCCTCTTCACCAGTGTATCATCCTTGCTTCCCCTAGTTCTCCCTTCCTCTTCCTTGGATCCTACTTGTGTTGCTGGGCATGCCAGGAACTTGAGGTCACTGCTGCTTTTGGAGGTCTTGAGAGTATGTGCAGAAATTGTGTTATAGCCCTGTGGAATATGTCTTGGAGGGGCCTGGCTGTCTGACACCGCTCTGCCAAGAGTCATCATGCTCAGTGGGTTGCGGTAACCTACAGCTATAGTGCCAGCTTTGGTAGTGTCAGTGTCCAGGGCATCATCTGAGCCCCAGAGGCCTAATGTACTAGGTCTAGGTCTCTGCTTTTGCCCTTCAGTCTTAGCCCTGTCTTTACTTTTGCTCCTGCGGGTTGGTCTACCACTGTCCTCACTGCCTCCTGTAGTCCCAGCCATTCCTCCTGCAGAGCGCCCATTTAAGCTACCCTTGATTGCAGAGTTTTCCAAGGACTGAGACTTGGCAAACAGCTTCTGCACAGAATGCATCAAGTGGCGTATGCGTCCTGGGCTCTCACTGCGTTGCTTTGACATACGGCCTCTGTGGAACTGCAGTGTACTAAAGCCATCACGCTGTAGGGGCAGGTGCCTCTCTAGCTGATCCAGTAGGCTGGAAGGTAACCGATTCATCTTTGCTGCTGCTGCAGAAGAGATAGTGGCCGATCCACTGGTGATCATAGGGGCACCAGTCAGGCCCAGACCCAAGCCCATACCCATAGACAAGGATGTGGATAGTGTCCCTGCCCTGCTGCCCTGCCCAACTCCACCACCAGTAGCCATACAGGCCTGGGAGCAGTCAACCTGGTCAGTCTGAGAGGTAAAATGCAGACGAGGGAAAGTGCTGCTGTTAGACATCTGGCTGAAAGGCAGCAAGCAGTCAGGAGTCAAGGTGGTGGGGCTGGTGGGAGGGCACTGGTGGAGATGGGGGTCCAGCGTGCCATAGTGGTTTATAGTAGGGCTCAACAGAAAGGCGCTGTGAGGGTCAGAGGTCAAAGGACACAGAGGCTTCTGGGAACAGCCCGCTGGTTCACACGAGTCAGACAGGTGACGACTGCGGTTGGCTCCTAACCCTTTCATGGTGGCTGAGGTATTGTCCTTAAAACATGTCTCCAATTAGCACGGGTCTACTGACCTGCTGGGCCCATTCTGCAATGTAGAAAAATGAAAGACAGAGGAAAACATCCAGTTAAAGAATGGGAATTCAAGTCTCTGCTGCTGATACTCAGTACATGTTGTCTGTTAATGAAAAGAGCAAACACAAAAATGTAAAATCTTCAGGGCACATTTGTGCCATCTTTTTGTTATTTCCATCGACTGACTAGCTTTTTTTTTTCTTTTACCCATTTTTAGCTGCCCTTTATAAAGTAATGTTTAATTTTTTGAATAATGTAAAGGTTTTTGTCCCATTCTGGGGATTACTGACTGTCCACCAAGCCATTTGTGAACAATTTAAAGCTACAGAAAACTAACTATACATTCCTATATTTAAAGCTAATGACCAAATTAGAGTTAGAGCACTTTTACTAGTGTTAATCCTGCTGTGTTTTTGGATTTTCAGAGTAGTAACTGGGCTGAAAATAAATTGTGTGTTGCATTTAACAGAAGAAAGACTACAGAGAAAATTATGTGGAAAGGAGATCTACTGTGCTCTACAGTACTGTAAGTTCCTGCATACTGTAAGTTGTTTAAAACAACACACCACTAGGTGGAGCACCAGTAGCAAGTGCATACATAACAGTGTGTTGCTTGAGGGGAAATTTACACACACATTTTGTATTTGGCTCTTAAAGTACACTTCAAATTGAATAAATAAAGCTTTAACAAAGTATATGTGTATGAAATATTAAAACAATCCTACTATGCGATAGAAAATTTATTGCCATTTAAACACTCTGAACACTTTATAAGCAGTTTTCCTTCAATCACTGTCTCTATTATTCTGCTGCTGAATACATAAGCGCAATAGAGCCACAAGATTGAAAAAACAAAAGACAGTAAATCACATATTATTCACAGGGAATAGAAGAAGCTATTCAGCTTACTGTATGAATTGTTTCACCAAAGCAGAAAACTAGACAGCCAAGGGCCCAAGTTAAGACATCATTATGATGTACAGCCTGGAGATACTACACTGACAATGCATAGGAGAACGATTTTGTGACTCATACATGTAAATGAGCTTTATATTTAAGAAGCACCATTTGTCTCCAAAGCAGGAAATAAACCCTCATTTCCACAAATCATTTTTGGTCCTTTGCCATCCTCTCAAATCTACTTACTGTACTAGGAATTGTGATTCTTTCTTTTCTAACTAAAGGGAACAATAAATCTTCCCTAAAGCTCACTAAAAGAAGAATTTTGAGACAAAGCAAATATTTTGCAGTTGCACTTCAGAGACTATATTGGGTACAAGCAGAAATAAAAACTGAGAGCAATCTGAAATAAAACTTCATTTTAATGCCCATGTCACAGCTGTAACCAGAAAACTGACAGGGGATGACAGCTCTGATGTGTAGCTAATAATGGCTGTTTTTCCACTGCCTTTTTGGGATAACACTAAATCTAATGCAGCCTCCTTGTCAATAATACACACCACAGTTTCCAGTGCAACAACGATAATTTTAACATAGCACTTCATCATCTATTGCATAAGATGTTTCTCTGTCATAAAGGTCTGGCTAAGTGCCTCAGCAACACATCAGCAGGATGACCATAAACAGAAAAATAGACACACAATAGAGAGCAAATCATGGAATGAGAGATATTTCAGGGCCACTGTCACGTGTGTCTTCTTTCACAGGTTTATTCATCCTCAAAGCTCACTATGAAAAGACAGTAATATTGCATCAAGGTTATGAAAACTCATAATTCACAAAGCAGAAATCCATGTTGCATTAAATTCGCTCCAACAGATGCTGTCTGTATCAGAGTGGAGTGACTCACCGATCAGTCAATGGTAAGAGCCCTCTCCCACAGCAAGCATGAAATCTTGCCTGGGAGCTGAATGCAGAATGTTAACTGCACACATTTTCATTTTGCTGTGTTGGTTTGTCACTTCTTACATCTCTCCGACCTCCCATACACAATTTACAGTGAGGGAGCAGCCACTTATCTGAGTCAGTGTTCCTGGACGGGCGCAGCAGTGTGCTGACAAATACACCAGCGTTTTACAACGGCGCAGGCTGCTGTAATTCATCCGCCCGAGCTGACTGTAGCCCCACGTGTTCGCGTCCTGTAGGTGACACTGCTGACAAACTGACACACACCTACACACACTGGCACACCGACACACACAGAAACGTGCTAAATCGCCCACCTACCCATCCACCGCACCAACGAAACCCTGTCAAGTGTTGAGCATCACAGGGGGAAGATGAGAAAGAAATACTGTTCACAGTTCATGTAACTCTGTCGCAGGTTCAGTGCATCTGTCTGTCTGTGAGATGGTGGCCAGAAGGCTACTGCATAATTACAAGGTGAATGAATCCTTAGACTGCAATGAAGATGGCACATTCAAGACCCTGTTTTACATGCTCACACACACAACACTGGTGTAGCAGTGACTGGCTGAACAAAGATTTTTTTCATTCACTGGTTGACTGAAATGTCTTTAACTAGCAGTTCCAGGCACTGTGTTGTCATTCAGTATCTAAGGTGTGACCTGTCAGTGTTATATTAGCTACAGCAGTAGTCTACTGTAAGTGATCTTACAGCTCTTTGAGTATTCTGGTCCCACAAGGGTTTTGGAAGTGAACTATGAAAGGCCACAACCATCATTACATATAATAGGAAAAGATGTGAGACACAGAACTTGTTGTAAATTATAATTTGCTTTAATCGTCAGAATGTATGTTAGAATAGTTGAGAGAAATGGTATGAATCTCTCTATATTCTCTATTTCTGTATTTAAAAAACACCTAAATGTCATGCATGTTATCTTACTGACACCCTAGGTAATCATATTACATTATATTTTGAATACTTTGTTAAACTTTATTGTATCACACTGTGAAATAAACTCGTACCCAGTTTTCCAACTAACCCCAAATAGCTGTGAGAAATTAAAAATACATCACAAACAAAAGATCTCAGGGAAAAGAACGAAAAAGAACGTTGAATAAAAACAGAATATTATTAAAGAATCTTATTCAAAAGCAAATTAAGTGACTTGATAAATGCACGGATTTAATATAAAACTAAAATAAACAATATGCTTAATAAAAAAAAAACCTGTCCCTAATTATTTATTCACTGGATATATGTTTGCTAAAAAATGAACATTTATAATAATTTTATGTGTACATAGCTTTTGAGGACATTAAAATTGTTGAGCAGATTCATTGCAATTTCTTTAATAAAATATAACAAGAAACTATTTTTTTAAATTCAGATTTTCATGCTTAATTTGCTCCTTTTGGTGTAAAAAAAAAACCCCAAACAAAAAACATGTTTTAGACTGGTGTCTTGCTCAGGGAGTACCCAGCTTCTTGTGCTATTACAGCTGGGACACACTCAAGCCCATCCTCAACACTGAACCAAAGTAGCATTTAAGAAAAAGAATGGATGGGTGTTTACAGGAATTTTTTTTTTTTTTTTAACTCAGGCTACTTCTCAAAACAGAGTTACAAAGTCCTACACATGGGAAAATCAAGATAAAACAAATCAGTACACTGAAAGGGAAATCAAATTGCTAAGTTCCGTACATTGTGTGGACAGAATAAATATTCAGTTATGTAGGGAAATGGTTAAAAATGTCCGTGATACCATGCAATTGCTTATGTTAGCATACCAAAATGCAAAGCCCTAACTATTATATGTATTATCACATAAACAGAACAAAAAGGCCAGCAAATGATCACAACATCTGGTGCTCGACAGTTTGTGATTAATAACATTCTCCCTGCTAGTGACGCAATAAACTGAATATTATTTTATTAGAGTTGATAATTTAGGGAGTCTTCAAGAATTAGTCATCATCATTGGTAAGCTCAAAACAATACTCTGGCAAAGACAAAAATGCATAATAATTAATTCAGTTAATAATTAACTGCTCATTTGAATATAATGTGTCCACTCCTCCATTTCCTTCCAAATCAGGGTTGCAAAGTAGCTGAAGCCCATCCCAGTTGCCAGAAGACCATTGGAATGGTGCACCCTGAACACATCGTGGGGCAAATGCATCACACCTACACTCAACGGAGGATCCCTAATTAACCTAATACGATGTCTTTGGATTATGGGAGGAAACTGTAGCACCCAGACTGAAACCGCCCAGGTACAGAGACCACATACAAACTCTACACATGAAGACACTAACTGACCAGGAGGTTCCACCCAGAGCCTTCTTGTTGTGAAACAACAATGCTAAGCAGTGCACCACTGTGCTGAACGCAGGTAAAGAGAATGCATTTTGCTCATATTTCTGTTCTGCGGTCTGAAACCCCATTCTCCCTGTGACAAATCACACAGCAAAAAAACTATCGTCTTTTTTTATCAGCTAAAGCAGACCGAAGAATCACCACCTATTCTCCCCAGACTGCAATATGCTGCTGAAAAGGTTAAAAGAGCTAAACTGGAGAGACTTTAAAAAGCAGTGGGATTTTTCAAGCTCTACAATGTGTAACATTGAGAGTTCATAATGAGCGCTAAAGCTGGCTTCATACTGGGAAATAAAATTGGTTTAGTATTCATGCACAGTACTGAAAACACACTTAGACTCCTATTATGATAAACTAGATTTCCCTGCTTGCCGAATTTGCAGACAACAATTCCGTTTTATTTTTGGCCTCTCGGGTGCTGCAAGAGCATTCTGTAAACACGACACTGACATATTATCACCTTTTAAGCTGATATGTTCAACTTGTTAGCAAACAGTTTGCTGTTTACACAGCCTGCAGACACAATATAGAGCAACATTATCCTTCATTTGGAGCTGTGCCGCTGGCCACCTGACAAATTTAAGCGCAATATTCGCTCTTCTTAAAGAACTATTTTATCTCACCTAACTCTTGAGGTAAATAGCTGCTAAATGCACAGTTATGATAGTGGCTGGTTGGTAACCGTTTCTGTTTGGTGCTCAGCAGGTAATGTATAGTGTTTTTTATGAGCAGTGGGAGTGATCCGGGGGGAGCTGCAGACTCAGGTTATAGCTCTGTGTAGCTTAAGCTGCTCCATGCACAGTATACATAATCATTAGACTCAGCACATACTGATTACAGCTGCTTTAAATTCACTAAAGGAATTTCACTTCAAGTTAGCTCTCCATTCCAGTTAAAAAAATAAAAAAATAAACAGACTTAAGAAGCCACTTGTGTCATCGAGTAAGTTCAGTTTGAATGCAATAACATTGACAGTGGCTCCATTCTCTCACCATGCTAAATATTATAGATATCCCACCACACAGGTGTTGATTGTCTGAACAGTGGTACATGGAGATATATTGAAAAGTAGTTTAAAATATTAAGATAGAGACAATAATATAACCCATTATATTTTAAATTGTACTCAAATAAACAGTGACAAACAGTTAACTCTGTACTACTGGAAGATATGATCCAGGGTTCAAATGTCCTATATAGAAACAGATTCCCATCCTTAAGTGAAATTTTAATCAGTCGGGGCTCCTCACCGGCTGATTTATTAAAGTATTCCTATTTCACTGGCTGTTACTGTATGCTGTGCATGAGCGTATATGTAATTTTTTGAGTTGGCCCCGATACAGCGTTGCTTTCACATGCTATTGTGTTGGAAAATCAAAGCCAGATGACAAACAATAAACAAGCTCAAATATTATCAAGGATGCAGCTTTGCAAACAGAATAAATGCTCATTGTTGGAAAACGTCGCTGACTTCTGAAATACCTTGCATTTATGTTATTTTCAGCTTATAAAGAGAAAAATAAACCCCAGTGGAGAAAAAATATTTTTAGGATCCTTTAGATTATGCATCAGATGTTTCCACCACTAAATTAGAGATATTTTTGATAATTAGGGAACCCCAGCTCAAACAAAATAAAAAACTTCAGTTATTAAAAAAAAAATCAATAATTTAATGTCTATATCAATAAAACTTCAATTAAACATAATAGGTCTTTCTATGGTATGAAATAAAATAAGAACACACGTAGGATAATCATTAAATTACAAAAGAAGATGAGTTTTAGTAACTGGAGCATCAGTACACTGATGGCAGTATATGACTTAAGAGTTGAATCAGGTTTGTCAAAGCCAACAAAAGAATTGGTGATAGTCAGGTGCTGATAACCCCGACATCTACATAAGACCTGTGTGTTCTGTACATGTATACTATAGTCGATCTAAAAACGTGATGAAAATGAATGAACAAAAAGTATTATCTGTTTATTTTCTTTCTTTTTTACACTTCCTGCTTCTATATTTTGTAAACCCAACCTTACAAAAGCACGGAGATTCAATAAAATCTTGCTAACTAGTGAAAATGTGCCTGTCTCCCTCCACATTTCCACAAGTACAAAGTCCATGTTAACAGTATTAACACTTAAGATGGGCCAACGCCATCCGCCATCCCCACTGTCTAGTGAGAATCTACTAATAGCTTGTTGCAGCCGCTAAGTTATGTCATTTGGAGCGTCCTGTGGATAAAGCAACTGTTATCCTCTACTGCCCTGGGAAAGCAAGACCTGAGGATAACAGAGAACAAGAATCTTAAATAATTATCACAAGTTTTCCACATGATGCACATTATGCATGCAATTTAGAGGAATTTTTGAGCATTTAAATTTTTCCCTCCCATTAACAAATTCCTACTGTCAAACCTATTTGTCAAACTTCCAACACCATTCAATCACTGTGATCGGTACAGTGTGATATTTCAGCTCTCTGGATTGCTTCAACAATACACATAAATTAACCAAAAAACCAGAACAATACAAGCTGTTAATGGTAACTGCACTCACAACAAAAAAGCATTAAAATCTTTTGCTTCTTGCATGACACAATATCAAACTAGTCCTTTAACATAGTAACTCAAAAAACCCAAACATCATATGTAGAAAAACGAGTTACACAACTAGAACACTTCCTGTTTCATTATGCCTTTTTGTTTTTTTCTGAGATTATCAGTATAATGTTCTGTAACATAATGCAGTTATAAGAAAGCCATTCTGACAGTGTAGCTGTATATAGCCAAAAACACATTAATGTCAAACATCATTTATAACCCGAGGGGCTGCAACACACAGGCATTTTTGTCTGGAAGGGATTTAACTGCCAAGTGTTGGTCAATCGCATTACAGGAGAAGGCAGGGGTTGCTGAAAGAATCAACTACACTCAGGAAAATTGTACTTAATGTGATGATAAAATGCAATCATAATACAACTTTATGGTTGAAACTGGGTATTTTTCCCCCCAACGGTTAACAGTTTATTTTGAGCTTTTTTTTTTTTACATTTTAAATGTTATTTATTTTAAATAACAACACTGCCAAAAATTAAGTCATAACAGGTGCAACCTGAAGATCAGATTATTACTTTAGGACTTGCCATGCATTGAGCATGTCATTTACAGTGAGTAAGTGTGTGAGAGTGTGAGAGAGACAGCTGACAGCTTTGGTACTGCACCCCCTGCGTATTTACAGAAGGTAGAGGATTTCCAAAGCACCTGCTTAACTCATTCACTGACTGACAATGTGGAAGGCATGCAAGCATCAGAAAGAATCTTCCTTTCACATTGCTGAACACAGAGGCCGCTGCACTCAAAACATGAAGCCTACTGAAAAATTCAGACCTCGAAGCTTTTGCTGTTCATGGGATTCTCATCAGTGCTTTGCCCATTAAAATGATCCCAAAGCGCTGCTCTCCCTCGTTCACCACTGCACACACTGAAGTGTAATTAGAGTGAGACATCGCCATTTCCCTTGAGCCATTTACCATCCTCATTGTACTGTTTCTGGTTCCCTTCTGCATGTTTTAATTTGGTAACGTCTTGTGCCAGCACTTCAGCGCTGCCTCGCCACAAAGATTCACTTCAGTGATTCTGCAAGACTGAACGTTATTGTGCCGGACAGAATAACATTTATGGTGTTCATTTAAAAAAGAGGCGAGCCACACAATGATGTGCAAATCTCTAACACCTCTTGCTGGTAAGGTTGAACTATGTTTGTGACGTATGAATAAGAGCAAAAGTTAAATTCTGGGTTTGAAAAAAAAATTATTTTTGTTTTTTTGATGAAAAAGAGCAAACCTAAGCTGTAGGAGAGCTGTGAACTTTCCTCTCTGTCAAACAGACTATACAATGGACTCAGGCGAAACAAGACAACGGACCCAATGCTGCACGCATTAACCTCTGCAGTCATGTGCTGTTGTGTCATGCATGCTAAGCATGCACAGCCCAATGTCTACATTGTTAAAACACACTATCCATAAATTTAGAATAGAACTTGGACTCGGGGGAATTATTGCATGCTATTGGTTAGTAGCCAGCAGGGCGAATCCTCTGCCAGCGCTAGTTTAAAATGCTGTCAAAGCTTTAATAGTCCTGGGGGGGGGGTTTAGAGAGGAAATTCTTCAGTCTACTTTGAAAACTGAAAAGGCAGAACACACAGTACTATGTCACAGGAAACACAATGGGTCTGTTTGAGCTTTGTTTGCGTATTAAACTCAAATGTTTAAATCTCCTCTCTGGTATCACTCTCTGTATAAGTCTATCTTACTAGCTAGTTGGATTTCTAACCCATTTTCTAACTATTGGGTTTAATTCTGTGCAGGCTGGATTAAATCTATCCATTTGATTGTGAACTCTGAGTGATTATCTTTTCAGTACTAGTTGACCTCTGGAGCGGGACTGGATTTACTTCAATATAAAGAAGCATGTGACCTTAAATCATCGGATTTCATGTCCAGTAAAATAATGATCCCCTTTGTGCCTACTCAGTTTTTCATGGAGTCTCGAGGGATTGTTTAAAATAGGTTAACCTGGTACCAGGGTGGGCATTTGAGTCTAAGTAATAATAATAGTAATGAAACTCGCGTGAAATTTTCCTGAAATTTGACCCAGTGTGTGATTATTCAACTGCAAAAAGCAAAACATTGCATTGGGGGTTTGCAGTTGCATTACCATAACTTCAGCTACATCTTATTGCAGCCTGGGGTGTCATATTAAAAAGATTTCTCTCAATACTCCGATGTAAATCATATGGGAGGCAAGCTTAGGCCTGCTGAACATTTCCTAACTGCTCAAATTGGGTAATGTGCTAAAAACAAGATGAAATTAGTATTCGGTTTTGGTTTCCATAGTGTGGAGGGATTAGAGCATCGTAGAGTATCAGGATTTAGGTTTCAGTGTGTACTGCACATGACCAGAGAGAGCAGTTCAGCTGCAGCAGTCAGGCCTGAGGAGGAGCATATCTGTTCATTAAAAGACACACTTAAACAACAGCAGAAGCTGCTGTGAGGATTACCACAAGGTCATATTTAATATGCAAAGTTTTTTTTTTTAATATAAAGTGCTGAAAAGTGGTGTAATTACAGTGAACATCAAAGCTATACAGCCAGCAATGAGAGCAGTGGGATCAGAAGAATCTCATTTAAAACTATTGGCACAACAGTTTTTGCTCGTTTGTTTATGGTAAGACATTTTACTGATATTACCCTAAACTGGCATTATAGAAAAAAATTAGAACCTCATTTTTAAATGTGGAGACCTAGATGAAAATTGAAATACAGCATATCCTAACTTATCTAATTGTCAAACGCCAATATAACATTACTCTAACCCTCAACTAAAGAGCCACCTTCCAACAAAATAAATTATTGGACTAATCAAAATTAAACTGATAAGCTAATGTATCACCATCACCAAATTTATTGGTAATCCATCTAGTGTGGAGTAAACCTTTTTATTGATTTAAAAAGAAATAAAAAGAAATATTCTTTAAATGTTGATCTGTCTTGGATAATTTATTTTCTGTGGATCAAAAAATGTACATTTAACTGATTTTCTACCAGTCATCCAGGTCCTTTTCATGGGGGCAGCAGTCTAAGGGGAGATATGCAGAACTCCTCTAGCTCTTGTGGAGGTATACAAAAGCATCCCAGAGTGGTAATCTGTAATTCAGCAAAACTTCACATAGGAGGAGGCTTTCCAGTCAGGTGCTAGAACCACCTCAGGCCTTTACTTTTGTACATCTGAGCTGCTCCTGAAGTACAGACCTTTAGTTTGCCACTTTATCACGATGCAGGGGGTTTGCATCCCAGTGTGACCAGGGTTAACTGACCCTGAATGAGTGGCCAGACTAATTTGGGTTAAAAAAAAACAACTCTATGAAGACCACACCAAGGTGCCTAGAGATGCTCTCCTGGGGGAGCGGCTCATTGCTGAGCTTCAGGTGAGCATGGGGCAAGACAAAAGCTTTCAGAACCTCTGGTGCTAGCATGGCTAAAATACTGCACGTCTCATTTGAACATTTCCTGAGCACCATTCAAACTCAGCCCCTGCCAATAGTGGGTGGATGAAAAAGGCTGTCTTTTTATCAGCTGTGAGAGAAAACAGAAGACCCATAGGACTACAGCATTTCAGACAGGGAATCATTGGTCACAGGGCCAGCTTAGCAGAGGCTGAGAGACAGCATCATTGACCAAGGTCACTTGTCTGTACTTTAGGGATAAACACTTTTGTCTTTTGTACCAGATTGATATGGATCAAAAATATTATTTGTTAAATTGTTGGGTGGTCATGGTAAAAGTGGGCTAAGGCCAGGGCCAAGGCTGTAATGCAACTATTTTATGTATCTGTCTTTCAATGTACTAGACTAAATTCAAGGTCATAGCTGACAGTGAGACAAGTGTACCAGACAGCTTCTGTTTGCTGGCCACCTTAACATAGTATGTAATCCCTGGCTTACCTCCAGGCCTTAGACTTTTGTTCAGAGATGAAGAGGACTCCTGATTTTCATCCAAACTGTTTGACTTACACATATCTGTATGTAAATATGTTTATATAAAAATGGTTGCGATTTCTAAACAGTGCAAAAATTTTGTTAGGTGCTTTTAAATAAAGCTGAAAGTTATATCTTGACTAATTTAAAACCCACTGTAGTGGTATACAGAGGCAAAAAAAATGATTTGGATCTAGCTTTATATATTTTAGGACTTCTATCATTCATTGCATTCATTAGTTTGCATGGTAAAACTGTCATGAGGGTGGGAGAATATGGCAGTGTAGGACACAAATAAAGACCTGTGAGGCTAACTTGGCAGAATAAAGGCGCAAGCATTCATGGAGGCTGATAAAATCCAAAACAACAAATCCAATAACAGAAGCAAAGCAAAGTCCAAAATCCAAAGAACATTAAGAATTAGAAGAAACACTAACTTGGACCACACTGGGACCAACAGAGGAGGAACACAGTATGGCACAAATATGTAGACAAACTGAGCCTGCATATTTGCAGAAGAGGAAATGACGGAAGTAGAAACACCTGGGTAACAAAAGACAGCTGAAAATAATGAGATGATGAGACAAGGGGAAGTAAAACCAAATGCACAACATTAGAGACAAGTAACTACCAAAATAAAACAAAATGGGGCGAACCATAACTAAATGTGAAAATTCAGACAGATTAATGAACTTTACAGTTGAGACAACAGGATGGGACAAGAAACACTGATTGAAGAACTGAACTCCAATACAAACTGGAATTAAAAACTCAAGACTGAAAAGACCAAGGTAATTCATGAAGATAAAAAATATGTAAACAGCGAGCAAACTAAGAATCGAACAAAAAATATTGAATAACAAACAGAACTTGAAATTCTTGAAACCCAGGCCCATGACGGAAATACTGTTCGAAATAAAAATTAATACCTTGGATATTTTTATGCCACCTGGGTGGGGGATATTTTTTATCAAATCTGGTAACACTGCTTCTAGCCCTTCATATCACACACACTGAAGGTACCAGTACATGTAGCTGGAGGAATACTGTGGTGCAAAGCGTGACCTGGAATTTGTCTGATCGCATCAGAACAGATTCTCAGATATCATAAAGCATGCCCCGTGGACACCCATCAGCAGGCAGTCGGAGCACTGATGATGAACTGGAGGTAGACTGAACACTCTGCCCTGCCAGTGTGGGTATGTCTCACAGATGACGCACTGTAGTTCCATCTTGGGAAAGTGCTGGGTGTACTCCCATATCCCTGCTGCCATCTCACAGTTGACAAAAGCTCATCACTCAGTTCTCTCCAGCTGGTCTGTGATCCCATGCGTGCTTGACACCAAGGGACATGAAGCTGAGTAAACGTGGATCACCGAAGATGGGAAATGATGGGCAGCGTTTAGCCAATGCAGTGTCAGACTAATTTACCCTTGACTATGCTGTCATCTCGAACTGGAAATGAGTGGCTAAGCTCATGGAGCGGGCAAAGTGAAAATAGAACATCATTCTGTGGATTTAGAAGCTATACTTCAAGTTGCTATCAACTTGAGCTTAAATTTATGTTACACAGCTATTTATTTATTTATTTAGTTTTACATATAAATGTATTCAGAGCTGTGTTTTTGCAGCAGAATTGCAGATTCAAGTTGATAGACACAGGACAGCAGAAAAACAAGCCTGCAAATGTAAATGAAACCATGTCACTCACCAGCTTGGCTCATCTTTATTCCCAGAAATGTATACTGTACGCACACAGCTCATGATGTGCTTGGCAACCCAGTGAGATTATAGTACAGTACATCTACATATTTAACGTCCGCGGTGATGAAAGGAAGAGTTGTTTCATTATGAAAGCAAAGCCGCCCATAATTAAAGCTTTAAGAACAGAATAGAAGTGAATAAAGCCATAAAATAATGAAAGCCTTTCACTTATCTTTTACAAATGGTCAGGCAAATTAAATCTGACTGAGAGTAAAAACACTTTCTTCTGTTGTAACATTTGAAGGTAGCAATGGTACATATTTTTAAATGAACGAGAAAAGCATCATCTAATAATAAATTCTGAATTTTTAACTTCAACAGACTTAAACTAAAACCAAACAATTTGATAAGTAAATATCTGTTTACATTTTTTGTTAAAACAGAACATTTCTTGTCACATTTACACTATCAAACATGCATTTAATGTGCATTTGTCCCACTCTATTTTACTATGTTGCATCAGTCCATTTCAGGCATTTGTTTATGCACAGCAGTCCTAAGGTGCTGCCCAATGACTGTAGACCGATGATAATGTCAGGTTGAGGTCTGGAGTTTGTAACACCTTCATTCTTTTCCTTTTCATTCATTTTGATGTAGAATTGCTGCTGTGTTTATAATCATTGTTCTGTTTAATGACCCAATTTCGGCCAAACTTTAGCTTTCAAACGAATAGCCTCATATTTGGCTCAAGAGCACTTTGGTATACAAAGGAGCGTACGATCAACTCAACAGATGCAATGTGCCCCGGTCCTGTGTCTGCAAAAAAACCCAAAAACATTACCGCTCCACCACCGTGCTTGATACAGTCCTGCTCAAAAAATGATTTGTCTCACTCCCATTTCCTCTTGTTCCAAGTGGAAGCTCTACTTGGAACCTTGTTAAAATCCACCCATGCAAAATATGTTTTTTTCCCCATTTTTCAAGGGGTCTTAAACTTTTAATTGGGACTGCAGTTGGAATTTTGGTGCTAAAATGTTAAAACCTCCTGTGCTGTCACGTTCATTTTAGAGAGTATAGGCAAAAAGCCACACTTGTAAACTTCTTGGAAGATTGAAAACTGTCTTAAATGTTTCTCCACTTGTGAATAATCTCCGTCAATACATAATGTGAAAATGACGATTCACCATTAATAAGCAGCCATAATTGCTAAATCCCGGTCTCCACGAATTTGAAGGCATTTTTGAGACTCAAAATGGGGTTTAAGTGTCAGGGTTACAGTTAGGTTATGGTTAGGTTAAGGGTAATGGTCAGGGTTAAGCATTCATTTTTTATGGTTAGGGTTAGGGTAAGGCACCCGGGAAAGCATTATGTCAATGAGATGTCCCCACAAGATATGGAAACACAGCATGTGTGTGCGTGTGTGTATTATGCCTCTGTGTGACTTTCTGCATCACTGCATCATTGTATCACTACTTTCTGCTTTATTTGATTGCCTGTAATTAGAATAGGGTCTTCATCTACGTAAAGGGACTATTTCAATGACTAAATCAAACAATGTAACAAAAAAATAATAATAACAATAATTTTTGTTTAAGTTTAAGATATGATAGCAGCTGAAAAGGCTGCAGACCAAAGTAGAGGACGCGTATTTCTGCAGCCAGAAAACCAGATGGCCCAATATGGCAGCTTTTAAAAGACATGTATAGGGGAAGTGAGTCCAGCTCTGTGAGACTGTTTAATGCTGTAGAATAGAGAGTTGACCCGGATCCATCTCCTGGGTTTTATTTGTCTCCCTGAGCTTGATGCTGCCCACAGAGACAGAGCTGTGTGTTACAAATCAGGTGTGTGTGGAGAGAACTGCAGGATCACAGGACTTATTCAAACAGCATTGTGTAAATTACTGTCAGCAGACCAGCCATCTGGATGGGCTGACATCAAGTGAATGAAGAAGTTTTTTTCAACCTTGTGTAGCATGTCTGAGCTGACCATCAGATACAATAACTGAGCAGCTATTTTTAAGTTGCAGTTTCAAATGTCTTTAGGTTTATGTCACAAAAGCCTGAGTACCACACAGAAGATAATGGATGTAATGAAGTATTCATTTAGGGTTTGGGATTTTGTTTAATATCTTGACGAGTGTGATCTAAATGCTTTCATGAGTGTCACAAGTCAAAGCATAGACATAAAAGCACTGAGATTTTATCCAGCAAATACAGATGGTGCATAGCGGCAAATACTAAGACAAAAGAATGTGAATGATACCTGCTGGTTACTAAAATTTCAAGAGACGTTATTTTATCATTTGAAGATGTCCAGACTGAGCACAATAAACAGTACCATGCTCACACATATGAATGCTTTTTGTGTATTTGGTATTGACAGAAAGCTGGCATTAAAACACAAAACACGCAGACATTCATTAAGCTCTAATCTGTGTATGATTTCTTTCTGTATGACTCCATGACTGACGCTGATATCAAACATTCACATCATTGTGCGAGCACAGAATAGAGTATTAACATTCATCACAGAAGTCTATTACTGATTCTCACATTGTCACCGCCACTAACAGCTATGGGATTGTGCGGTCGAGTCACAATGCTCATGACAACAATGACAAATGCTTGGCTTGTTTTGTGCTCCAAGCATCATATCACCACAAAACAATTCCACCAACACAACTCAGCCTTGACAACAGCATCTTACTTCTCTCTGAACAAAAATAAATTACAAAAGGTTCCAAATGTGCTGAACATCTTATTTAGCAAACAACACCAGTAAAAACTTTCCAAATGAGCATCTGAAGCTCCTCAGAGATTGTAGTTTCTCTGAAGGTTATCCATCTGTAGCTACAGCTGCGTGCCTTCTGTTCTTCACATAGGAAACTGCATTATGTAGACTCAAAGTACGATCAAAGCGGAGGCTGCAGGTCTGGGTTCAGTATGTGATGGTTATGATCCCTGGCTTACATGCATGGCGACAGAGGTTTATGTGCAGCCCCATTGGCTCTAAAGCCTTATTAGAGACAAATTTAAAACGTTAACATGGGACTTGTTTTCAACAGATGTCTGCTCATGGTCCATGGTCACTGAACAGTGCTGTGAATGCAGCATAATACCGGTTTTGTCTCTAACATGTTCTGTGGGATATTTCTGGCTCCAAATACACTTCTTTCATGTCGAGGTTTTATGTATCAGGCCATAAGAACAAAATCATCTGGTCTTTTCTCGGTTCAAAAATGATTTAAACATAGTCTTAGATGAACAACCACATGTGAATAGTATGTGCCATACTTCAATATTTGTAGAACAACTTTTAACAACAACAATAAAATAGTTATTTGTGTATGACTTTGTCAACCAGTCAGCCAAACATGGCCTGTATTTGTATAGCACTTTACTAGTTACTATAGACCCGGCAGCGCTTTACACTTCAGTCATCCACCCCTACATTCACACACTGGTGATGGCAAGCTACATTGTAGCCGCAGCTGCCCTGGGGCGCACTGACAGAAGCGAGGCTGCCGGACACTGGCGCCACTAGGCCCTCTGACCACCACCAGTAGGCAACGGGTGAAGTGTCTTGCCCAAGGACACAATGACCGAGACCGTCAGCTCACAAACAAGACAAACTGCCAACTCTTTGAGCCACGATCGCCACGATAATTGTGGATCGTTCTGCATAATAACATTACCGTTAGTTAGGGTTACTTACAATTGTATATCTGTCTTAAGATCCTTTGCTAGCATTTCAGTAAGGTTGATGTCTGGACATTGACCAGGTCATTGCAACACCTTAATACTTAATTTTCACCTTAATTTTCTTTTCAGCTATGCTCAGAAATATATTACTTGTGCTTCCTGCCCTTGCTCTCCGACATTTGCCATGAACTTGTTGACATCAACTATATATATATATATTTTTTTTATGGAGTAGTTCATCAGTGTGCTAGCATTTTAAAGGATGTTTAGCAAGCCAAAGAAAAAAAAGTGGTTCTCAAAAGAGGAAGGAGAGAGGAGAGCAGGGTGAGTATACAACCAGGACTCTGGTTTTGATGAGGTCTAAAAGATAAAGTTGGGATTGGTGAGTAGTTTGTCTGTGTTTTTGTACAATATGTTATATGAAGTCATATTGTAATATGTGTATGTGATATATCTAGAAGTTAGTTCACTGGAAATGGTTGGTGATTATGTGCTTTCTTGGTGCAGTGACCCAGTCCAGACAGTCCTCGAGGACCGGAGGTTAATGGGCTTCACTCTTTTTTTTCCACGCTTAGACACATTACAATTGCATTTGCATTACTTTAGAAAGGCTAAATCTGTTTTAGGGTTGAAGAGAAGCGTAGTTGAAGAAAACAATTTGAAATTATAGCACAAGTTTAAATAAATGTGTCCACTGAGAGAGAGAGAGAGAGAGAGCTCTGTGGTTTGTTCAGCCACAACTTTACAAACCCAAGTCGTGTTTTCACCTAACCCTTCCAAACAAGCCACACTCGTTTTGTTTTGTTCTAATTGTGTTTTCATGAACTTTAACTCTTGGGGTTTGTGCAATTTTTCTGAGCAATGCACGGTCTGACCTTGGGGTAAATTTGCTGGGACATTCACTCTCCGGAAGATTGATGTCTGTCTTGTATTTTTCCCACTTGTGAATATTTTTTTTCAATGTAGGATGATGAACTTCAAATTATTTGGAAATGGCCTTATAACCCCTCCAGATTGATGATGGGAAGCAAGAATTGCTTCTCGAAGATCATTGCTGATGTGTTTCCTCCTTGGCACCTGGATGCTCTAGACCAGCAAACTGCCAAGAGCTCTGCTTTTATAGAGGTGGTTACTCTTGCTGATGAATCAAGTGCATTTGATTAGCAGCACCTGGCTGCTACTTACCCTCTTAATTCCTATGGAATCAATAAAAGAGCACTTAGTTTTTCGCACATTGCTTCTGCATTTCAGATTATGATGTTTCTGAGGACCACATTGAAAGAGGATGTTCTTTCTTTTTCGCATTATTGTAATGACTATGTATGCTGGTGGAGAAGTAGTATGCAAGCAGACAAACAGGTTGATGAAATCTTACAATACATGAGCAATATCATAAAAGGTGCTCTTAGGCTGCAGGGCTAAGTACAACTATAGAATCAATTTAATCTCCCATTTTCACAATACAAACAGTTGTGTAAAGCCATATGAAATTTTTTGAATGATACAGATTTATTGGGACAATTTCACCCAATCAGGACCTTTGCTGAAAAAAGTGTTGTGTATTAACCAGATAATATTCCTGCACTGGCCAGATGCAAGAAATGGCCCTGGAAATAAAAAAAAAAAAGAAAAAAATCATGGAGATATAAACAGATTTTAAAGTGCTGCTGATGTTTGTAGCCACACTGAGGTCAATAGAAGTCACAATGAATGAACACCCATAATAAACTTGTGTAAATGGACTGAAAGTGTCAATAGCAATTTAAGCAAAAGCTTCACTAATGCTAGTATGATCCTTCAAGGTGGCAAGCAGACAAGTTCATACTGTAAGTAAATTGGCAGAGCGACCTGTACTCCAAGCATTTGTTCAATTGCTTTTTCCTTCGATAAGGAAGTGTTGGAGCGGAGGATGAGTGTTAAACCTCTGACTGATGAACACAGAGCAGGCTGCATTTTTCAGAGTACCCTCTGCTGGAAGGACACTCATTTACCAGATTGATGGGGCGCTTTATTGCCTGCCACCTCTCTTGCTTAGGCTCTCACCATCCCCTCATCTCCTCCCTCCCTCTTATACCTATTTCTCTTTTTATCTTCTCCTCCCTTTCTGCGTGACTCTCTCCCTTTGTCTAGCACACAAACTGTAAATTCACACACGCTCTCCTCTCACTATCCTCCGTTTGTGCACGGTCTTCTTATGATTGCTTGGTGGGAGGATGATGAGGCTCTCCCCGAACCTCTTTAACACCTCCACCATCTTACTGGTGTTGAGCCACTGGTCTTTGATCAACAAGCAGGACAGAACACAGGCTCATAGTGGACAAAGCATGATTTTCAGTATCAGTTTCTGGGTTTCTGACCATTAGTGACATTGGCATGCCCTGTTTTCTAAATCTAATGCACACACAAAAGTGAGCCAACAGACATTTTGTAGCGGGTTTCATATTATTCCACTGATTGACAGGTGGTGATTATGCACCCACAGACTTAACAATGCAATAGCAAGGGCAAGAAAGATGAGGAATCCTGATGTAAATAGCACACACATGGGAGACGTTTGCCTTCAGGGCTTCAGGACAAAAAAAGTAGGTTTTGTATGCAAATTTTTCATAAGAAATACATTTAGCTTGTGTGCTACGCTTAAAAAACAGACTTTGTTTCTGAAAATGTCATTAATTGTAAGCAGGCACTTTTAATCATTTAATTTACAATCCTTATCAAAATTTAAAGTTTGTGAAAATCAAAGATTTGTTTCTTAACACATTATATTTGTTTGAAACTGCCTGAAAATAGTAAATGGACAGGTTCTTATATAAAACCTTTCATCTCTACCTGAGCACTCAAAGCACTTTATACAACTTGCCTCATTGACACCCATTCATAAAAGTACTTTTTTCTGTTTTTTTTTTTCTATGTAAGTGATTTCTGTCTAACATTCACATGCATTCATATGAGCAAACCAAGGTTAGTATCTTGCCCAGGTATATTTGGCATGAAGACTGGAGCAGGCAGGGATTGAACCACCAGCTTTCCGATTAGAAAGTGACCCACTCTACCTCCTGAGCTAAACGGCATTGTATGTGAGCTGAGCTTTAGTGGCTTATGGAGGGAGACTGTTAAACTGTGTTTGATGTGTTTTATATTATTTATAGGGGCCAGAATGAACACGTGACCTTACGCTAATGGTAATGCACAAAAGTAAAAAGTCTGTAGTGCATTAGCGTGAGTGATTACTATGTCTATTTATCATTATTAATGTGTACAGTTCGACAGCTATAGCCATGCCTCAGTTTCACAAAAGTATTTCCTGGATGCAAGAATCTGAAGAATAGCTCAGTGGCGCTACATTGGTTAGCGCTTTTACCTTATGGTAAAATGGTTTGAACCTTCTAGTAAGATAAATCTTTTCTGTGTAGACACTAAATATTCTCCTTATGGCTACATGGGCTTCTCCCCTTCAGACTGTTAGCTTGTTGGTCAGTAGTAAGTCTAACTTTGGTCGTCAGTGTGACTGTTAGTGTCTCTTACTGTCCTTGTGATGCACTAGTGTGCCCACCCTACTGGCCAAAGTCAGCTAGAAGAGGCTCCTACATCCTTGAATTAAACAAGCAGTTACAATAATGAATGGATGGCTGATGTGATGAAGAGCTGCCTTGATGGAGACAAACCTGTCGTCACTTACCGTATTCTCAATAATAAATGTAACTTTTCCTCTGCGTACATATAGTTGACAATGCCCTCTCTGGTAAGTCCAGAATGAAAAAACAAGGAATTAGTATATGCAGGTTGTTATTTAATGCTAGCAGCTGCCATAATTTACATACAGTGTGGCTGCATCACAGAAACAATCACAGAGTGACACAAATATCCCATACCTGCTGAAATGATCCAAGCACGGTTTGCATGTTTACGGAGGTCCATTTAAACACCAACATTAAAGAGCAGAAAATGCTCTTACTTGGCATTAAACTTGGTTTGTTTCCTCATCTAATGTATAAATGTAGATGCATTTAGTGTTACAAAAATAGAAAATTGGACTTCAAAATTTTATTTATTTAGTTTTTTGTTTTTTTTTTAGCTTTTTTCTCTACCAACAAATAAAACTTGACAACATTTACTGTCTGAGAATTTAGAAATAAATAATAAACTGAATTATGTGGGAAGCTCAAACTAAATTATAATATTAACAAAAAATAATAATAATCACACGCTAGAGTAATTCTAGATATTAGTAACAAGAAATCCATGCAGAAAGATCTGTGTAGCCGACTCTGTGGAGCACTTTGTGATTTTTAGTTCAATATTTTGGTTTTATGTTCCCAAATTTCACAGCAGTTGATTTCAAGAAAAAATGGTATGAGTATGGTTTTATTATTATTATGGTAAATGGTAAATGGACTGGTTCTTATATAACGCTTTTCTACTTTATCTGAGCACTCAAAGCGCTTTATGCAACTTGTTCATTCACTCAATCACACAGGCACTTTTCTAAGTATTTTTTTTAGTGTGGTCTAACTAACATTCACACACATTCACACTCTGATGAATGCATTGGAGAGCAACCTGGGGTTCGTATCTTGCCCAAGGATATTTGGCATGCAGGCCGGACCAATCCCAAACTGTACAGAAATGACTGTCCTCTAACTCACTACATGCACTCACAGTTAACCCTCATTTATGTTCTTTACCAACTCTGCCCTGTCACTTACTTTGTAAGTGTTAGTTGTAAGTGTTTGAAATACTAAACTGTTTGATCGACTAAAAAGATATCAGACAATCCATCATCCATCCATTTACATTGCAAATAGGCATCACCCTTATCCAAAAGCAACAGGAGTTAAAATGGTCAAGAGCTTAAAAACACACAATCAGTCCAAGCAGCTGAACAAAACTGAATTAAAAAAAGAAAAGAAAAAGCAAACAAATACAATATGAAGCCCTGAGTTACCACTGACTGATAGAGATGCCAGTGTATTCTGGGAAACATGACATGTGCATACAGATGTTGTCACTGTAAGGGTCGTATTTATGGTCCAGCATGACTACTGCCATCAGACAGATCTCTGGAGCGAGCTCACATGGCAAATGAAATCAGTGATCAGCTGGAAAACCACTGTCTCATGCATAAGTAAAGACCACCTACGGCGCTTGTGCGCACCTGATCTCACTGGGGCACACGTAAATGCTGAAGGACTTATTTGTCCAACTTCAAGCAAACTTAACACGCATGTGCGGACTTATTCATATGAGGCTACATGCAGGAAGCAGACCATAAATTTTAGATGGCATATGGGTTTTATCCCCCGGAGAGGAGTGACAGGAAGACGAACACATAGCTGCACAGACGTTGAAGTCGGTGCTGCTGAGCTCGTTGTCCCTGGTTGACCTAAGAAATGGGAAGGGGAATAAATGATGAGTGAGTATATTTTTGACCCTGAAGAAGTGCTCTGTAATACAGCATCCATGTACTATCAAGTATTTTACTCCCCTCCCCTTTCTCTGTCTTTCTATCTGCATTACTACAGCGAGTGACTCACCAGCTGCTCGCACATAACAGCGCGATTGTATTCACACTGCCAGGATAAGACAATGCAGGTTTTGTTTTCTTTTTGTTCAGTATGTTTGATGTCAAAAAAAGCACAAGGTAGCAGATGTGAGCTTCTTCTTCTTCTTTTTTTTTTTTAACACAGCCCTCTCTCAGACCTTGGTTATTACATGAATCACCTGACAGAAAGCTAGTTCTAAATTAGTGCTTTTTCACTGCCGGTGAATCTTGCCAGATTTGTACTTCGATGGATGATGTTCCTGCAGAGGGACCATTAATAGTATTGTGATCAACATCGATTTCCCTCAGGTAATCATCATTTGTCACATTTTAGACATCCGAGGGCTTAATGCGGCATCACAAATGGCTTTCTGATTAATAGGAACAATGCTCAGAGGAGGCAGCAACACAGAGGCCAGTCTCATAAGATCTGTGGCACCACTGCTTTACCACTACAAACCTTCTTTGTTTCCCGTTAAATATACAGATGGTGCAAAGCGGCAGAGCGCTGTGGCTTAAAGCAGAGATGCAAATTCAGACCGGACAGCAGAGCAGTGGAGGCGTCCATATTTGGGATAATAATTTTGAGAGCTTACACACAACTCTTCCTCATGTGCTTTCTTGCCTTGAGCAGGGTTGAGTCTGACGCTGTGCTGGTTTTCCTATTAAACAGTTTGCAGCAAAACCCCCCCCCAAAAAACCCCACACATTAATCTCCAGTTTGGGTATATAAGAGAATGAAAAGAGAAAATGTCAGAGGGTCGCAGTCTACGCAAACCACCCAAGGCGCTAATACTGCTAATGATGACTGGCCTCACCAACCAGTCACCACGTAAGAGTCATGCAAGGGAGCATAAGCTCACTCGGTTTAACACCTTTATATATTTATTTAAAAAAGCGTGTCAATAGAGATACTCAGGGTTGGGAATCATGGCGTAATTCAATGCCAGCGATCACAGCCGATGCTGAGGGTGATGTAGTTCTTTAGGCATAAAAAAATACGAATGACTAGATGTTTTAGAAATATATGACCCAACAAGCGGCTCAAAGGAGGACAGGTAGCATTTAATGGTCATTATGACATCTAAAATTCAGACAGTCAGTGACTGCAAAGGATGTTCATTCAACTGTAAACAATAAGCCTTATATTTAAAAATGATGCCAGTTTGTCCAATTACTTTTGAGCCTCTGAAAATGCGGGACTGTGTATAAAATAACCGTAATTCCTAAACAATTAATGCAATGCTATGAAATTCTAAAATCACATTTTAATGTGACAGGTGGTATCATGGTACACTAATTCTGTGATACGTGATACAGTCGTCTACGTCATAATATCTGTGTGTAGCTGAAGAAGAAAAAATACCTCTTAAGGGCAAAAAAGAGAGGAATTAATCTATTTTTTCACTGCATTATGATGTCAGCATGCATATGTTATCATCATTATTCAATTTCCATAATGTGTCAATTTAGTTAATTAACTCTCTGATTAGCTTTCCCCTGCTGTTAGCTGTTTCCCCGTGAGTTTTCTTCTTCACTGCAATTTGGGGTAAACCTGAGTTGCATGGCAGACATTTCTCACGTTACACATGTAATTAGACACTGGTTTGTTTGCATAGGTTGACCCTCATCAACCTACTGCACTATGGCCCACTACAGATTTTTTCAATCCTTCATCATTAGTCCTGTTTTGATCAGCTCTGATTTTAAAGTGTTTTATTTATTTATTTTTCCAGATACATGTCTGTGACTGTGAAGTAATGATCAGCAATTCTGAGCAGCTGCTCCTTCAGACTTTTTTTTTTTTAATGTCTCTTCAGATGGAGTAGTTTTGACCATTTCAGCTTTAATCAGCTGCTTGCAACTCAGCAAGCAAAACTTAAAGTGGACCAAAATGTTATTGTTTTTGAGCCCTCTTACTGGATTACGACAAATCTTTGCTCGTGTGTTAGCATCAAACAGCTTCCATCATTAGGCAAACTTGGCACAAAGGTACATCTTGAGTAGCATCCACAGTGGAGCAGACCAGAAGTGATATTACCTAAGTAACTGAGAGTAATTAAAGTAACCAATGAAACTGCAGGATATTGCTGGTGGACATAGCTGGAGCTAAAAAAAACAGCAAGCGACCAGCAGTCAGCTTCAAAGCGATGGAGGACGAGTGAGTTGTTTCCATTGTAGGTGTAGCTTTCGGCCTCTGAACGTTTGTATCTACATCAGATATTATGATGTCATCATAGTGCCTAGCAGCCACCTACCGTTGGGCTAAAATGACGCATTTCTAACATTTAAGTCTCTATAACGCCTTATAAAAGCATTGTATCATTTTAATTCAGAACAATCACCTTAACAATCAGCAACATTTACCACTCAGTTTTTCTTTTTGTCAGTGTGATTAACTACATCCGATTGCCAATAGCATGAGCACCTGCGCAAACTTGTTTAGTTAATTATAGATGTGGATAGCTCAAAATTTTACCTAATTAGATTGCATTCATGCATCACTGTAAAGTGATGACTAATCATTCAAATCTCTAGCCATTACACTCTCTGAAAAAGAAAAACAAAAAATAACCTCTGATACTATTATGATAAAGTATTTACTGCATAAATATGGTATTTATACAGCAAGAGAAGAGAGTTGTGTGATGTTTGTGAAGTTTGATGGACATTGTGAACAGTAACTGGACTTTATGTGCTGTGAAGTATTTGTTCAGAATGAAACTACAATCTGATTAAAAAAATGCACAACTTAGCTTCTGAAGAATTTTAAGAATAATTGAAAGACACTTCACCACCTCACCAAGTCCAAAGGTCAGGACCCTGGACAGCCCTATCCAACCTGGCCTCTCTGTCAATCGGCTCAAGGAAATACTCCTCCTTAATGAACACAGATCTCTAACCTTTGTTAAAACCTAAGCCTCAGCTTATATGCAGCATCATGACACATCTTTTCCAGCTGTATTCCATTTGTGCCTTTGGGTTTATGGGTCAAAGGTTAAAGTGCTGTGTCTTTATTAATCTTAGGGTGACACTGTGAGTCAGACATAACGTTAATCTTACAGGATGAATTTCATCCAAGTTAAGGCTTAGATGTCTGTCTTTACTTTTCACTTTACTAGGTTTTAACTCAGGTCAGTCAACGCTCAACTGAAGTGTTAAAAACAGCCCTATGATTGCAGCCAGCAGTCAGATGAGCCTGCCCAAACTGTGATTAAAGGAAGTACAATATGTCCACTCTTTACTTTAAAAGATCCACTCGTGAGTAATCATGTGTTTATTGATTTTGGATCATTAAATCATAGATTCTCCAGGAGCAGAGGCTCATGATTTAGACTCAGACTCAGCATCACCTACATTTAACCCACTGTCTGAATTTTGTGAAAGTTTCCTGGATGTTTTAATTATCGCTTCACTTTTCTTCCCACAGTCCAAAGACATGCCTAAAAAGGCTTAATTTGTGATTCTAAATTGGCCGTAGGTGTGGGTGGTGACTGGTTGTCTGTCTCTTTGTGTTAGCCTTGTGATGAACTGGCAGCCTGTGTATAGTCACAGGTTTACCTCTGACATCGCCGCCCTGACCTGTGGGGGTTCCACAGGGTTCAGTTTTAGGTCCATTATTATTTTCTTTTTATATGGTTCCTTTAGCTGGTATCATTCAATCTTTTAGTGACCTGTCTTA
>VUQR01036750.1:9300-22165 GCA_015108515.1 Hemichromis elongatus
TGAAGCAAGAAAAAAAAAAGAAAAGATTCAAATTTGGTTTCAAGGACTGCTTTGTTGCTTGATGCAGGTTATTCGATTTCACACACACAGGGTCCATATTGAGCATATGTTTGATTTTATGACAGCTTTTGCCTTTCTCCCTGCAAGCGTTATTGCATCAGGGTTTATGGACTTTATAAGGCAAACACTGCTGTCATTTCTGAGCATATTCTCTGGTTTATATAATTTTATAATGCTATTGAAATGCTGAGCTTATGGTTGCCTCTTATTGAAGAACCCATCTATCTCAAGGTTTTTGATGACATCTTAAACCTTGGACAGAAGTGGAAAAAAACAGAAGGACAGGGAACGATTGAGACTCAAAGTGAAAATAAAGAACAGTGAATCAGACTGCCTGAGTACATAATAGAAGTTAAGAAAGGTAATGAGAGAGAGGCTGGCGGGGAGAGGGATGAAATTGAGAAGTAGGAGCTGTGGAAAAAGAGGCTCAGTGAGACTCACTTCATCATGTTCAGTGTGTGAGTGACCTTCACGTTTCTACACACATTTGTTCACCCACAATTGTTATTCTCGCACCGGGCAACATGGAGAGAGAACGATTTAAAGCGGCGTAGGTGTTCTGGAGGACTGATCCCACAGCCACATGCTGTCACACTTTTGATCAATGAGGTGACTGTGGTTGATCAGATCAGCTTATTTAACCTAAGAGCACCACTCAGATGTGCAAGAAAAAAAAAAAGCCTTTGTTAAAGCTGCTCTCTATGCATGACAAAGAAAAAAACAGTTTGGAAGGTTTTAACATTTAGGCTGACAACGACATAAAAACTGCCAGAGCTGTAGATTTATAACTGGAAATCCAGACACATTTACAGCACAAAAAATAACAACGTGTACCTGACTCCTGAAGAACTCAATGCTAAATGTACTTTTGCTTTTTTTAAATAGTAAAGGCAAAGGCTGAAATAAATCTGTAATGAATGAAGTGGTTCTGTAAAGTTTGTTTTTTATTTATAATTTTTGTTAATTTCTCTGTTATTGTTAACCAGTTAGTTTGCTGTGGATCTTTCCCTTTGTTTGGGACCTCTACATTGGAGACACCAAACAGCCACTTCATAAATGCATGGCTCAACATAGAAGAGCCACCTAGACTCGACACGACTTGGCTGTCCATCAGCTTCTAAAGGACAAAGGCCACTCTTTCGAGGACACCAATGTTCACATTTTGGACAGATGGTTTGAAAGAGGAGCGAAAGAAGCCATTTATGTCCACTGTGAACGACCATCTTTGAACAGAGGCGGTGGCGTACGGTACCAACTGTCTGCCATCTATAATTCAGTTTTGAGATCCCTTCCCAGGCCCCTTAACGCCCACTCACATCCTGGGCCATTTGACCTCTGGAAATCACATGTAAGGGTAGGGATAGGTTTCGCAGTGGGTTCACCCGAAACCATGGCTGATTGTGACCTACACCCATTTACACACTTTGGCTCGTGTGATTAGGTAGAGGATCAGTAGAGGATCCATAACCCTCGTAGGGGACAATCTAATAGAACTTAAAATCTGGGACTCTCCACCAATTGACCCTAGAACTGAAGAAGCTTCTTGACGAGAGGTGAAACATCTTTAAGAAACCTAAAGAAGTCCAAACACTTTTCTTTCCAAGCTCCTTCACGGACATTTTGCCTCTGCGTGTTTTTTCTAAGATAGCAGTGAACATTTGGCTCAAATGTGACCCACATCAGTGATTTTCTATTGGTCACATTTGACCTTGACAAACAGTGTTGACTCAGGGTGATTCTGGCTGCCCCATCTCAACTTTAGGTCCACCTTATATGGACCAGATCTAACTCGTTTTGTGATATTTGGGTCACATTTGGCCAACAGATTACTATCAACAACACAATCCATGCCAAACCGAAGCCAGTATTCTACCTTAGCTGTAAGTGGCTAATGTATTTCAGATCAGGCAAAAAGATGTTTGATATCTTTGATATTATTGTATTGGGACTAAGTCTGGAAATTATGTGTGGTAAGAAGTCCGTAATGCATTACATAGGTTGCACTTAAGGTAAATGTAATGGTGTGGTTAACTTTTACATTTATTTTTGTAATTAAAATTTGGTGTAATGGCTTGGTACTAGTCGTGTAGATTACTAGTCTCATAGCTTTGGACTTGTTGACTTTGAGAAAGCCTGAGACTAAACCTTACCAAATGGAAACTGAAAACAAGACCAGCTTTGTGGCAGAAGATGTTGCAAATCACGGATACTTAATTTTGATCAACTGTTGGAAAGACTTTAGGCTTGGTTAGTCAAGACCTAAAACCTGACCAAGAGCTATGCAAGGAAAATGTCCAAAAGAATTTAAGACATGTTGCAAAGACTTATACTTGGTGTTTGAAAAAAAAATGTTTACTTTATGTATGAGATTTTAGGCCAACTTTGAGAGGACTTTAAAGACTCTACCTAGTCAATTGACTTTACATCTGTCTTGGAGGTCCACTTGAGAGCTAAACTGATTTGAGTCCACCTCTAAAAAGGCCGTAGACTTGTGTCTACAAAGGGTGGCATAAGTTTACTGCAAAATCCTCACACTTAATTTTGATCATGTTTTGGAGACTTTAGATGAGACCTATACAGACAGACACAAACACAGGATTTGAAAAAAAAGCCTTAGTCAAACTTCAGACTTGACCTGGAGTTGTCCTTGTTGACCCACTCACAATGACCTGGAACTTGCTTTGAAAATGAAGACTTGCTTTAAGGAGAGTTTACTCACACTCCTTTCAGTGGACTCGAGGCTTGATTAAAAGTTGTCCTGGTTGACTTGACCCTTCGCTGTGACTTGGCTCGCAGGGATTTCAGACTTAGGTTGACCCCATATCTGACACATCTTATTTCAATCAAAGGAGCCATGGTCAAGTTTTAGTTATTGAATTGGAACGACCCTCAGTTACTCCAGACTTACTGTGTAAAAGTGGAGATTTATGTGAGATTTAACTCTACATGACTACAAAATGCCCATTTTCTCAAACATGTTTTATTTTTACACTTCAGACCCCGATTATCAGCTTGGTAAAAGGTCTAGCATATTTTCTGACTGGTTATTTTGGTTTTTCAGTTTCCCTTTCCAGTTCATTGCCTTTGTTTACTCAACTGTTACATTTACCAAATCCCCATATTCCCTCAGCTACGTCTTTTGATTCTTCTGTTCTGTTGCTGTTTTGCTAGTTTTTGTCATCACTGCCTGTGGTTTTCCCATATTATTGTTAACACTGTAGTCTTCATCCACACCCACTGACATGGAAAGTAAAACAATAAAAAGCTCAAGTGGTTACACAGTTTCTCAAAGGATGCTTTTAGGTTTAACTGTTTCCTATTGGTTGTTCTCTCTTCAGCCTTACATGTCAACATGTACCCAAGTGGATTAGCGGGCTGCTGCTAACTGATCCAGTCATTTAGAGAAGTTTACCAAAGGTGTTGCACAGTGACTGAGCAGGAAATAGCTTTGCCGTCTTGTCTTAAAATACACCCCTTTAAACCTCAAGACCACACAGCCTGTGTTATGACAGCTCATATCCTCCACCTACAACACCAACACTCCCATTACACATTGCTGACTCCACAGAATGAGCCAGACCGGCCTAATCTAAACGTCCGGTCTCTTTGACGTAAAGCAGCCTCTGCTAGGTTAAACACAAAGCTGTGTGTACTTTGTTTTACTATCGACAGACGTTTACATTGATTCAGTGGCTGCATTTTGTACTTCTTTATCAATGGCAAACACATTTGTACATGTTGTAGGTACCTTCTGATTTCAAGCAGGTCTATGTGTTAGACAGCCTTATCATTATTATTATTATTGTTATTAACTCTACAGCTAAAAAACATGCTAAACAGAACAGTATCACACAAATATTACTGGTACAGCTGGAAGGAGATCCATGATTGTGGTCCCAGACAGTTTCTGTGTTAATTTTGGATCAGACTTAAAAAAATTATGTTTAAAATGATTAATGAAACAAAGAGGTTTTCAGGACCTGCTGACTCTATCTAAAAGATGGATGTGGCCATTGTGAAATCACTTAGTGCTTTCTGGAATCATTTGGATAATTTTAATGCACTTTAGGCCCCGTCAGGTTGATCTGGAGCCAAGTAAAGCGCTTATGGTATGATATCAACTAATGTTAGCAAGTTTGGTTAGAAAGCTGCACCCACAAAATATACAGTAGCAAATCCCAGTAGCATTGTTTCAAGTGGCAGAGTCTAAAAGACATGTCGGAAAGGCGGTATCAATTAAAAATTCATATTAGTTGTTTGAAAATTGTTGAATTTAAAATGCTAAAAAAAATAAAAAAATAAAAAAAAAATGTACCTGCCAAATACAGCCACCTGTGGAGGTTCACCTGTCAGTCAAAGCATCTACGCCTCTAGCTTTAAGCGTAATGAGTACAATACTTCATAGATGCAAAACTATTTTAATGCAAGACTATTAAGACTGTTACTGTGACTTTTTATTGTTGTTATGGGGACAGCTTTGAGTGAATGGCTATAAGTTGCCAATATACGGTCTGCTGACCTGAACCGATAATTCTGTCACACAGTATTTTAAAAAGTCACACAAATTGGACGGTCTTGCAGTAGCACTGTTGCAGCTGTCAATTACGTATTCCGTTACTTCACCCTGTCTAGCAAAGTAGAGCAATTTGACATCAGCTTGTGCTAAAACAAGCAATGGAGACATACCCAAAAATCTATGCAGCTCATCTACTGTAAACATGCAGGTGACACATGTTGACACTGAGGAAAAATAAATAAGTATGTAAGTATTGATGTGTATGCTGCAGTCTGCTGTTTTTGCATGTGTGCAAACCTGAGGGATGTTTTTTTCAACTTTGCAAGCAGAAATAAAATCCTCCTTCTTCTACTTCATGCTGTTCAATCTCTCTGTCACCTATTTCCAATGTGCATAGTCTTATTTCACATCCCACATTCACTTATTATTCCGCGTGATTAAAGGGCAGAAATGAAAAGCATGTTACATAAAGTAAGCCCTGCAGAAATGGGCATTTAAAAGGAGCTGGATTTAAAAATCTGTTAAATTTATTCTATTCTGCTTATAAGTTTTGAAATGCCAAATACATTTAACCCCCTCTTGCACTATGGCATCTCATGTAAATAAGAGACTACAATTAAATTTGTCATTTTTGACTCTGTTAATTGTTGCCACAGCTGGGGGCTTACCTGCTTGTAGGTGTGAAGCAAGAAAAGGTCTGCTGGGCGCACAGCAGATTCTGCATGCAGAAAACACCACTAATATAAAGTGACACTTTAAATAGTTTCATTTCTTTTCAGCTCCATTAATGCATGAAGCCCCCGAGATACTGTTTATGAGACCTTCCAATAATTTGGATGAACTGAGTTTTCACCCTTGGCTGCATCTTCCCTACCGGAGATAACGTCTTCCCTTTCATAGATGCAACATTTGAAATGTTGTTGCTGTCACAGCTGTTTTGAATGTCACCCAGTGTCACTATTTAGTTGAGTGCCAGGCAGGAAAGGGTACTGGCAATAAGAGCAGAACAACCTGACAGCTTTCAAGATCTTTTCCATATACATCTCTCTACAGCAGAGCCCAGAATAAACTGATTAATCTTTTCTACGCCTCTCCGGGGATGTATTGTTTTGAAATATCTCTTCGTTCAGTGCTTTTGTGTGTCAGTAAAGAGGCCCTGTGCAACAGCGCGTTTGTTTATGAGCAAACACAGCCTCTCATAAAGGTTTGTGACATCAGTTTAACACAAGGAGGGATGGCTGTCTGAGCCTGCCGGGCACTAACCTAAGTGACTGTTAACACGTCTTCTTACAAAGTCAATCAAACAACTCCAGGAGACAAAAACCAAGACCATGAAAAGATGTAGAGTGGCCACAGGGCAACAATATAACGAAACAAAACTAAGACACCCACAAAGAGATACAAACAACTGCAAATCTAAAATAAGACAACACAGATTTAGTTAGAAATTACAATAAATAAATGTCAAACAATCAAAAAAGGATGCATAACTGCTCGCGTGTCAGCAAAGTGTTCCTGTATTGCTGTGTCTGACTTCTCGCGAAGGATTGTGACACAAATCTAATACGAGACAGAATGACTGTTTGGCCCTGACACAGAGACCCGAGGTCATGTTGGCACGACGGTTAAAATTTCTCATTGTAGAGTCAATTAAATAAATTCAAGAGGCATAAAATTATGATAAAGAAATGTAAAACAACCACAGAAAGATGACAATGAGATGACAATCGCAACAAGAAGATGCAAAAAGAATTAACATAAAATAGCTCTAGAAAGTAAAATGTCAACAAAGAGATAAAAACAACGTCAGAGCTTCGCGAAGATCAGAAAATCTCATATAAGGACTCAAAAGTCACAAAAAAGGAAGTCAAAACAACAAAGAAAAGTAAAGCATGAAATTTAGAGACTCCAGAGAGACGCTGTTAGATGGGCGTATGTGTATCACAAAGTGACACCTATATTTGTTAGACAGCCAAACGTTGCAAGACAAAAAGGTACTCTATTCGTAACCTAAACGCTAATCTTAACTATTAATCAGTAAATGTGCTTATGTTAAAATAAAAATCATTTACTCGACACAGATTGTCTTTTGTACCGAGTGCTATTATTACAGTTAATAACACTCAACCATAAGTGTTGTTACCATTGCACATTGCATTTTTTTTTATGATAAAATCTAGGTTGTTTCTCAGGCTTATATTATATTATATTATTTTTTTGCATGTGTATGTGATGTGTTTGGTTGTCTGTTTGTTTGATTTCTTATATTTCTGTTTGGACATACTGCAAATCAATTTGCCTTTAGGAACAATAAAGTTACCATTGACCATTGTTTGTCATCTGTACGATGAACTGACGGCTCCCGCGTGGGAGTGAAATAACGCAATGTCTGGTACTCTGATATGTATGCTGAAATTTTAAAACAAGCACGAAGTACACACAAAGATAAAACAAAGACAAGCAATCGAAATATAAACAAAAAAATGACAAACAAAAATATAAAAAAATAACTAAACTCCTAAAAGAGACAAAAACCTCCAGAAGGTCATACAAATTTTTAAAAAGGACAAAAAATGCACCTAAACAAATTCTAAGCAACAACATAACATGGTGCAAAATAACCAGAAAGGAATGTTAACAACCACAGACATATAATTACGTTTTAATTAAGTTTACATAAAATAACCCAAAGAAGTCAAAAACCTAGAGCCAAAAAAAAAAATGACTGAAAGTAAAGGGCCACAAAAAGACACCCAAAGAGCCCTGAACACAAAAACACATTTAAGGACTACAAAGAGATGTCGAACTCCAAAGACCTGCAAAAACAAAATGCAGAAATGAAAACAACAACAACAGAGACATGCAAAACATCCACGGGGATGGAAAACAAGTATTAGGAGACACAAAACAACTGACAGAGATAAAAATAGAACCACGGGGGTGTTAAGCAACTACAAAGAACCACAAAACAACCAAAAAGAGACTTAAATTGACCACAAAGACCCACAAATCACAGACAACAACCACAAAGTCAGAAAGTTTACTCTGGCTGTCTGGTTCTCTGCAGGAGGGAGAGTTTAAGTATCTGTCTGGGGGCTGATTGTCTCATAACCTCTGCACAGTTAAACAGGAAGCAGACAAAGTGAGTCAGTGTCATTAATCCCACCTGAATGCACGTGAGAGGAGCGAGGAGGCCTCGAGCTCTCACCTCGCCTGCTCTCTCTGCTAGCTTTTTAATTCCACTCTTGGGATGCCACCTTCCCCCTCTCACCCATCTCACCCCTCCTCCATCCCCTCGTTTGGTCCAGGTGATTAGGAACTCACACAAGTCCCTAGTTCTCGTTGCACTCTCTCTTCATTCTCTTACACTTAGACATCAAGGGAAATGAAGGTAATCCACCAACGGTTCGCCAGGTGAAGTGAACACTGGAAAAATGGAAGGGAAGGTGGATGCGATTCATCATGAGACTCCTTTCATTTTGCGCAAGTACGCCTGGCACAGCTGTTTGAAATGGCACCCCTCGCCTGCAGACTTTGGGGAAGGGCGCTTTATGAAGATGCATGAGTCGGAAAACAGACTATTAAAGTTAGAGAGAGTTCATTAACCTTGTAAAAGTAGGCTCTAGCTCCCATAAAGCGCCATATTTCAGGATTTTGCTCTTCATTTTTTATCATAAGTGCTCTTGATGGCCTGATAGTTCATTTCACACGTGACAAGCATTAAATGAGACAAAGAAAATAGGAGTTGGAGCCATGCACATGTGGCGGCTAATGACTGATTTTGTGGCCTGTTCTCAAGGAATTAAACTCTGGCAGTTCATCTGCCATTTAGTGCTGAGATTTCAGCACTAAATCTCAAAATGTATTTTTTCCTTCTTTTTTTTTAAGTCACTGAAACGTAGCAACACCTCAAGCTGAGTACAAATTAGAAAACACAGAGGGTAATCGCAATCAAGCAAGTTGGTGCCGGGCTAACATGTCTAATCATGGACAAATCAGAGGGGGGCCCTATGCCTAGCGATACGGCTCTATTGGTCCTCAAGGAAGGTGTTGCATCGGAAATGGAAGCAATGAATGAACCAAGATGGCAGCTTTGACTCTGAGACAGAGCACTTATAATTTTTCTACCATCTGGATAAGTCATCTGCTACCCCATGACTGTATAGCAGGTTCTCATAACCATCATCATTACCATGCACTCTGCTGGAAGTTCCCCTTTGGGCTGACTCCACTTCAGATTTTTATCTTCAGAGCATCACTGCTGCAACGGAAGACAACAAAGAGAAAATAAATATGCAATGAAAATAAACATGGCCACGCCATGCGTGTTCCATTTTTGAGAAAAAGATTTGGAGGCCAGCTTTTTTCCCTTTTTTTCTTTTATGGGCTGTTTGTGTTATTATTATTGCCTTGTGAAGTTTAGCAGCCAGCTCTTGCAGCACATTAGGGCAACCCCCTGCCAAATTATGGCAAGAAAATAATTCTGAGCAGATGTACAAGCATGCTTAGCAAAAAGTTAATATATGCAAATCACTGCTATTATTTGAATGTGAGGAGGGAAATAGATAGTTGTCTCAGCTTTTTGTGTGTCAGATTTTTGATGATGATGATGATCGCTTTGTGCCCCTATAACAAAAAACAAAATGTCCCGTGAGCAAAACTAATTTAGCTTTAGAATAACTTTTTTTTTTTTTTATCGTTTTCGTCGCTTATCATAGTTACAGCACCAGGAACAAAAAAGGATGCAGACGACTGTTGGCACGTGCAGAGGTTCAAGTGTGTCTGCCGGTGTCATTCGCTCGGACAAGCACGACGCCCTGCTGCGTCGCTTCCAGGAGAAACTCCCACTTTGGCACCGAGCAGCTGGCAGCTGCATCCGTCTGCCTGGGGAGACGATGGCTGACCATCCAGAGGTAGGCTCAATCAGCAGAGAAACAAATGCACAACACACACGTCTTCTGTCACAACTAAATGCCTAACGCATACGTCTATAAACAACAAACACATCTGTTTCCATATTGCACTGGTGCCCATTTGCCAGAGTTAAGACTGTGAGTGTGTTGTAACACTGTAAACATTGAAAAAAATAGTCTATAACTTAGCAGTGTTCAGTATGGTGATGGCTGAGGGATAAAAGCTGTTCCTTAGTCTGTTAAGTTTTGTGTTTATGGATCTAAAACATCTGCCTGAAGGTAGGAGTTCAAACAACACATGACCAGGGTGTGATGGTGCTAGAAGGATTTCCTTAATGTTCCTGAGACATAAGGAGCTGTGTAGCTCTTCACATGAATTTTTTCATCGGTTGAAAACCCCCATAGGCAAGTACCTCTGCAAACGCTCGCTATTCCAGTATCAGAAAATAAGAATTAGGAGGTACAGCCAATCAGGCAAAGGCTTAAAATGCACGAGGGTAAACTTTAAGTCGTGCATATATATATTAGTAAAGGTCAAGTGAAGAAATATGGAGTTAAAAAGAAATAAATCTCAAATCTCCTTTCTGATAAAAACGGCTGTACTGGACAGTAGCTAAACCTGTGTAGAAGACAGGCTTTGTGCAGTCAGTTTTGCAGCTTTACTGCTTATTCTAGTCACTTGCTTCCTTTTATTTGCTGATTCCTCTCATTATCTAGACTGTAAATGAATATTTTCTTTTGAGCCACCGTTCCACTTTGTTGATGAAAGAGTAATTTCACTTCATCAGCGGTATACACCGAGCCAGCCATCATGCAGATTGTTTGATACACTACAGTCCACTCTATTCCCTTAAATCATTTAAAGTTCCTCGTTGTTAATTGAGAGCTTCCACCGGAGAGGAAGTGATGTTTGTTTCAGTCTTCTGCGTACGCCTCAGCGGTGTTCATAACTCAGATCTCTGCTTACCTCGCCAAAGCCCGATGCCAGCTCGTTATGCACATCCCTTGCACTCATTTGCGTGAAATCGGAAGATGAGAGGAATTAGTTCCTGTCTCTTTTACCCCTCCCCTCTCACCCCCCTTCATCCTCCTCTTCATCTTCCTGTAGGAGTGCAGATGTGGTGGGTCCTTTGAGGCCCCATCTGTTGTGCTGCCGTAGCTTTGGCCCAGCCGGTGCCTGACTGGGGGCCAGATGATTAGGCTTCCAGCCAAGGCAATCCACCCAGGTAAACCCTGGTTTCAACACTCTGACCGGCCCTATCAAGGAGAGACAGGAGACCGGTGTTAGACCAAACACGTCAAGCGAAGCCCCGAGTGGAGCCAAATCCAGAGGAGGTTTTACACGGATATAGACAAGGTGATGACGTGAAAACCCTCAAGGTGCAGCGCCTCAGCTCGTTTCACTTCAAGTTCAAAGAACAATGAGTTTTACTGCATTGGCCAACAGAAAAGCTTTAACAGGTATGATATGTGAAAACACATAGTGGAAACAAAGGCACCACAGCCCATAGGGCTATAAAATGCTCTTTCTGATTATGTACCAGCGGTCTGCGCACCTCGTCTGAACCTTTTACTGCTCTTCAACCAAATCAAAAAAGGAAATGAAAACTTAAAAGAATATTTATGCCATTTTCTATTGTGTCGCACTAGTTTATTAGTTTCTCTCCAGCTGTGACCAGCAGAAACATTAGTAACTAAAAACCCATTATTCATCATCATAGTGCTAAACAGCCAAATGACAGCCTGTTTAGAATAACAAATGAAGGGGCTGCATTTGCAATTAACAAGCTCAAGTGACCTTGTTTAGTCCATGGGGGTCTATTCTTTGGTTTGTGGCTGCTTTCTCTCAGTATCCTGAAAGATGTTTTCGACTTTTGGCAGGAAAGTTATTTTTCTCCATCCTCTAGGACAGGTCTTTATAAATGTTCACTTTTTGTTAGTAACACAGACTGTATGGCTCTAAGTAGCACGTTGTTAGGCAGTTATTTTCTCCACTGATCTCAATAGAAACAAAGAACCTTGAACTTCTGGGGCCCGAGCTACGAGGAAAACAACTTCATTTCAAACCTAATTGACATTTACAGCGATTCTCAATACAGAAAAAAAAGAAGACAAAAAAAAACCAAACAAAGGATGGGTTCTTTGTCTGCTCAAGAGTATACGTCTAAAGACACAAGACAATAGTTTGTCCTTGAGACTCCTAACCTAAGCCGTCATGCTTCAATAAATGTTTCTGTGTATTATCAACATGTTATTTTGTTTATTTATCTGTGAGCATCTACCTTCATATTAATTTGTGTGCCAAACACAGTTTTACAGACTCTTTTCTCCACTGCTGACTCTCACTGACATCACGTGTGGGTGAGCACGCTTAATCTGGTCATCTCAGCCAATCAGTTTTGGCATTAGGTTTAGAGACCACATCAGCTGCTTAAACCTTCCGTTTGTGAGGGTCAGTCCAATGTATGGCCCTGGGGCCATATATTGGACAGCCCACCAAAGGATCAGGATGGAAAATGTGTAAACTCCAGAGGATGAGGACACAAGATCCGTTTTGCAGCCTTCTGATAATTTTTTTTTTTTCATTTCTTTTTATAATTATAGGATGAAATCTGTTCATTACAGGATGAAATGCTGTCGTAGCTTCATGCATTTATTTTCCTAATGTTTGACCCCAAGGAGCCATGCTGACAGGTTTCTTTGATTTACTGCTAACTGTTACTGTACCCCACTGTGAATTTGGTTTATAAATGGATGGTGTAAACATCTTTACGCTGATATAGGAAAAAAAAAAACAAACAAACTTTAGTTTAAGCAGTAGTTTTACTGGTCCAGCCACCTAAAAGCTGGACCAGTAAACACTTTATCCTATATATCTTAAGGCACCACTGGATTAAAGTCCTGTGTTAATGTTTGCAGTCTAATTCCCTTGGAGTAAAAAACTAAACATGACTAACATAGATGTAAATTTATAAAAATATATGTAATTATGCCATGCCACTTTAAAGCAGCTTGTTTTAACTGCAAAACTAGTACAGTAGAGTCCAGGAATTAAAATATGTAGCTGGAAAAGAACATAATAATAGTTCTTCTCAAAGTCTTAAAGAAACACTATATGATCAGGGAGGTTGCAAACTATAGGACGGCCATTCTGGTGGAATGTTGCCATGCTTGATGTATACATAAGAAACAGATAGGCGCAGCTCATTAAAATGAGGCAAACTATCACAAAGGCGTCTCAAAAAGGTGGTTCTGTTCATGTGAACGTAGTGCTTCCAATGTCTGATGACCTGTAGATGTTTGCGCTTCAGTTTTTGTGACTGGAGAACATCCAGTTTTTTGTTTTTTTTTTCACTTTTACTTTTAAGATTAGGTT